>CM017557.1:49148166-49443166 GCA_007844125.1 Sinonovacula constricta
AATTTTAATACACTTGAAATTGGTTGTCAATTTTCGGAAGAATATGCTTTGGGCAGTTTGCTACTTCTGCAAGCAAGTTTTAATAGTCGCCTTACGACGCTCTTTTAAGTATTCGGTCAAATGAAAAGCAATTTATCATGCAAAAACAATAGACAATTATGAGTTGTACCTATATACAGGATGGTGCTGTTTGTTGCCAATGCCGTGCCCAGAAATGTAATCGCATACGAGATACAGCCCAACATGGCGATGGTGACATCAGAGAGGCATATCTGGAAGAACCTGATTGAACCTATTCCGACCGACACCTGTAGGGCTGTCCGGATGGCGGCGTAGATTCCCACCCTGTCAGCCGACCAGCAGAATGGCGCGGACATCTGGTAAATAGTCTCTACCCCCACCCGACCAAGAAAACTGAACTCTGCAAACCCATGGGCCGCGAACAGCATCAAGAACTTCCATCGGTTATTCCCAAGATTACTCCTTGATAAGAAAGAAAATCCGTTGGAAATAATGCTGCACAGGGATTTTTTCTCATTGTTCCTTTTTCTCTTTTCAGGCGGCAATGATTCAGGAAGAAGCACGACTACAACTATCAGACAAGCGAAGAGTATAATTGCGCATATCGCAAAAGGTACGTAGAAACCGTATGCATTTATCAAGAATCCAGAAGAGAAACTTGACACCACGAGAGACATACCTAGTACTGCCACCAAACCAGCAATTGCGTATGTTCTTGCTCTACCAGACGTAACGTCGCTGGCATACGCGAAACTAGCTTGCAGTGTTGTACAATACTGCCCAGTACACCCTTCAATAAATGATACAGGGATTATGTATAAAAGGTCCAGTTTCAAATAAATGACAAGGAAACACGTCGCCATACGAACAGCCGTGCCTGTGATTCCGGCTGCAAAGAGAATCTTGCGACCTTTAAAGTCGGTCAAGGATCCGAGTATGAGAGTGGAAAAGATGGCAGGAATGCCCTCCACCAGGCTGAAGTACATGATATACCGAGAGGATATGGAAGTGGCGAGTGATTCGGCCTTGTATTCGCTGCTGCTTTTATTAACGTTACAGTTTGAAGAAGAACCGTCGATACTTCGTCGGGTTAGGTTGGCTTCGTCAAACTTCTTGTCCATCCAGTAGTTGTTGGTGTACTCAATTATCAAGTAGTATGAAACCATATATCCAATCATATAAAAGAAAACAATCGGTGCGACCAAATATTTCCGCCATGTTTTAAGATCTGTAATTTCCAAGACACTCGCGACTTCTTTCTCAACGAGTGTCTTCCTTTCGCCAGTATCATCGACTTCACTGACATCGGCTACATAACACACTTTATACTCGCTGTTTATTGGCGTATCCATTATTGCCTCTATATTTAGGGCGATATTTATTCTAGATGATCCATTCTGTATCAACCACAGATTAACCGGTTATGTTAAAAAAAAATAGCACATGGAAATAGGCACAGTTAAAACTGTGTGCATAATGAATCTTTTGTGTGGTATGTGTCTCTAACCGCGGGCACAGAAAAATCCGAATAGAATTATATATATATAACAATGCACTTGATTAGATAAAATAATCTAATTACGAAGACGCAGTGATAACGTACAGTTCGTGTATGGTCAGTGCAGTTGGTGATATATGTCAGAGTGTCACGTTTATGGGGGCAAAGATAGTAGGCTACATGTATTTGAAATACATATGGTATAGGCCTAATATGCAGTTCAATATATATGTAGATCTATATTAATTATGTAAGAATATGTTACAAAATATAAACACATATTTATATTTATAGATTTTCTTTTACAGACTGTTAACACATGTATATATGTTTTATCTACATTTATAATTGCCTTTTTTATGGAACAGAATTGGGGGAGACAAAGAAAAACAAAACTACAGAGAGGTAGTTATAAGTAGGTATGAATAAATAAGAGAAAAAAGAAATGTTTGAATGAGCTACAAGTTAGAGCACATTGTGCTTTCTTATTGCACGTTTTATTGTGTTTAAAATTGAGACGCCCCTTTGAACTTCGACCTACAAATTAAATACGAATACGTTTTCAAGTCGCGAAGCTGGTTCCCAGCCAGCCGTCATACCGCATGAAGCGGCAACCATCAATCTGATCGACATCGCTAGGCGCTCTTAACCACGAAAAGCCAGTGCAAACTTTTTTAGGAAACGGATTACAGACTAATGGTGGAAAATGGAAAGCAAAATGTCGGGTCAACGGCGTGTTTTGTCGGAAGATATTAAGAAAATTGAGTTTGAAACCAGTGAAGATGTGGATGTCACTCCAACATTTGACAGCATGGGGTTGCGGGAAGAGTTGCTGCGTGGTATTTACGCGTACGGTACGTTCTGTTTGTTTTTAATAATAACTTAAAAAACAACATTTATTTCTGTTCTGTTTATTTATCGAACAAAATGTTGTTTAAAAAAACAACAACAAACAACATCCAAGTTCTGTTTTAAGAAGCCATTAAAAACAATATATTATTTAAACACTTCTATTGCAGTTCCCAAAAATTTGAATTTTGTATTCAGACAAAAAGAAATTACCAAGCCATCCAAGGCTCGTATACACCAACCACTCTTAAGTCTAAGTCATGACTTAAGCCCAAGTCACAATAGGCATACCAACAAAACTTAACTTATTTATGAAGTGTCAATCTGATTTAAAGCTCAAAGTGACATAGTTAAATTGTCGTGCAAAAATACAGACATGTAGCTAAATACATAATGAGGATATTGTGGATTGAAATCCATGACTTTACCAATTCTTACCTAAGAATCGTTAAGAATAGCATACCCACATGTATCACATATACAGGAATGATTGACAACTTGGCAACAACCAACTCATACTAGGTAAATCTATCTACTTCGGCCTCTCGTCAGAGTATTACAGTGGTTTATCAGAGACTGAACCCAGCCGGTCATTATCCTGACACAGACAAACCAGTCATAATGCTAACCCTGAAATCCTCAGGGTCAAGGAGGGCAGCCATTATTACCAATTTTAAAGTCTTTGGTGTGACCAGACTGGAGATTGAACCAGGTTTGCAAGCGGACGCTTTACCACAGAGCTATGCAGCATATCTTATCTTCCTTTATGTCAAACCCCATATGGAGACATAGACATTGCATATTCTCAGTGCTTCCACTGGATAAAAAGAAAAGAAAGGAAAAAAGGAGAGAGTATAGAAAAAAAACCCCACAACATTGTCAACTTGTCACAGTATATAAATATGTATTGGGTACATTCCGCTGGTGAGTGAAGACAATTGATATTGATCGTTAGCATCTTGATTTATGTCTTTATTGCAGTTTAACCATTTTTTTAAATTGTAATATATGTAATTAAGCACCTGGTCATGTAGTGAAGAATGTAACATAAAAGGAAAATACTTACTTAAAATGTAGTCTTAAATAAAAAAAACATAAAAACTCCATTATAATTCTGTTCATGAAAAAAAAACATTAGTGCTATACAGAAATTTATATTATAAATTTTAAGATGGTTAAATGTATGTTAAATATAAATATATAAAGGAGGAAGGGGTCATCCATCTACATGGGGAGTGGTCCTTTCTAAAAGTTATACGCCTCTTACTTTCTTAACCTGTGACTGTAAGGTTTTTTTTTTTTTTTAAGTTTGATCTTGATCACTTTCCTTCTGGTTTCCTTAAATTCTGGGCTTGCATTGTGCTTAAATTACTTCACTAACATTTTGTCTGTGTAAGTGTAGTGAATGAGAAAATGACACATCTGTACAAGATTCACTTTATTCTATTTGTATTTATCTTTTTTGTTTACATTTCTATTTACCCGTAAATAACAGTTATTTATTAATAACTTATTTATGTTTACCTCCAGGCTTTGAGAAGCCATCAGCTATTCAACAGAGAGCAATCAAGCCTATTGTAAAAGGCAGAGATGTTATTGCACAGTAAGTTTAAAACACTTCAAATATGTTATAAATGTTGTGAAAATATTGTATTTTAGTTTTTATTTTGTTGCCAAAGTTTTAACAAGCAATTAAGAGTCGCATACTTGTAAGTCTCAGCCAACCCCACATGGGCTAATGTCCTGGACGGGGCAAGAACTTTCATGTTGGGAGGTCTTCCAGCTGACCTGCAGTGTGCCAGGCATATGTCTTCGGTCCTCCTCCGGCAAAATTGCCAAGCATTGGTATAATAACCATAATTATGTCGCTGATATGTATTGAAAAAAATGTACTCCTCTCATGCTTGAGGACCAATTTGACAGCTGATATGGGATGTCTGCCTCAGCTAGACCTCTGACATGTTTAATAACACGTGGGACCACTGCAAGCTATATGTTGCTAGAAAGCTTCTTAATTGAAAATGTTTTTATCATAGAGAATTTAACTTAAAGTGCTGGAGTCGATATTAATTGGTCAGTCTAATTACAATATGCTAATATAGCTATTCTTTACAAATAAATGTCTGCTTTAAAAAATTTATCCTCAAATGGGTCTTCTGAATTTCTAGATATTTGGTAATATCATTCACTGTCTCTGGTGTATGTTTCAGGGCCCAGTCCGGTACAGGTAAGACAGCCACCTTCTCAATCTCCATTCTGCAGTGCCTTGACACCCAGGTGAGAGAGACACAGGCCCTGGTGCTGTCCCCCACACGTGAACTTGCTGTGCAGATCCAGAAGGTCAGTTGTAGATTATTTCGATTTACATTTGTCTGTATTTGAGATGTTAAATCTTTGCCGCTCCATTTTTTAATTAACAACACACACTGTTACATTACAGCTAGGTAACTTCAAGCAAAGATAATAAGACATATAATCAGCAAAAAGTGCATATTCTGACATCTCACAGCACGTGCTGGCAGATCTTATCTGCATTGTCTGACCAATTTATGCTTAGCTTGTGAAAAGATAAACCATGTAGTTAAAAAAAAGTCTCAAAATTTTATATTAGGCTTACTTAGGATATTGCTTCCACATAAATCTTCTAAAGAATTAAAACATATTTTTTACATGACGCCATGTGCACATACTTCCTATTTGAGTCATGTTGCACATTTAGCTGTTTTTAACGTTTTAGCTCATCCACGTCACCCATTGTGACATCAATGTCTATTTTTAGCAGAAATCCCAATTTGCCAAGGGCAAATAAAACATATTTAACCTGATACAAATAGAAAAATGATAACATATACTTTGCAAAAAATATAGATAACAGTTGTGAAAAATTATTTATAAAATTTCTGTAAGTTGATCGTCCATATGTGTTTGTGTGTGGTTGTTTGCGTGCATATATATACATATATTTTTGCATCTACACATTTTGTTGTACCGGATACTTTTATACCTGAGGCTATTTTATGTTAAAATGCCATTACTATTTCATGCAGGTCATTTTGGCATTGGGTGACTACATGAATGTCCAGTGTCATGCCTGTATTGGAGGTACAAATGTTGGGGAGGACATCAGAAAATTGGACTATGGGCAGCATGTTGTCTCAGGAACACCGGGCAGAGTGTTTGGTGAGTTTGCATCATACTTTTTTATACAATGTTATAGATCGTTCCATAGGGATCTGTAGAATAATTTGAGTGTGAGTGTTTTAAGAAGAAAAAAAACCTTTTTATAGATTATCCGTTTGTTTTTGAAAATTCAATAAATGTACTGTGCTGCTATTTTTATGTAACTCGCTCACTTCAGTTTGACAGTTCTTTTTAAATTTAGTGCTAACAAACAGTCAATCTCACTAACTTTAGACAAAATGGAAGATCTGATGATGGCTGCAAGTACTGTCTAAACATAAATGGCTTTCCCTGATAACTGTTTTTATAACAGCCAATCAGAGAGCGTAATTCATAACACTTTCGGTAAGAGTCGCTAAATGACTGCTATCGATTATGCAGTAGAAAAGTGTTTGACAAAATTAGGAATTTTTGCTTCATCACAATTTTCATACTAACAAATATAAACTTATCTATGAAGTTTCAATGTGTTTTTTTGCTCAAAGTTTCAAAGTTAAAGTGTCATACAAAAATACATACATGTAGCCAAATACATCATGAACATATTGGGGATTGAAATCCATGACTTGGGCAATTCTTACTTAAGGCTGTTTGGTGAATATAGGCCTTATTCTGAATAATTTAGGTGTTAAATGAATAATTTTAAGTTTTTGCAAAAGGGATTTTCTAATTTGTCTTTGTAAATGAGATCATGTCAATAAGAATCAAAATGAAAAAAATGTTAGTTTGGTTGTTAATGTGAGAACTTGAACATTGTTATTATGTGCTGATCGTTTGTAAGAAATATTATTGCAACCATTGCCTATGTGAAAAAGCAACAACATTCTTAAACCAGCAACAACATTCTTAAACCAGCAAAAAAACTTAAAATGTTTTTATTTCGATAGATATGATCAGACGCCGAAACTTGCGAACACGATCAATCAAGATGCTGATACTTGATGAAGCAGATGAGATGTTGAACAAAGGTCTGTGTTTTATTATTATTGTTTTCTAACTTAATGCATGTCTTCAAATGATCTTTATTATTATTATTATTATTATTCATAAGTTAATTTATAGAGTGTTCCAACAAATTTAGAAAAATGCAAGGTTGCCTGAAAAGGTGACATATAGGGATTACTTTGTCGGCGTCTGTGTCAGCTTCTGCGTCCGGATTTCCTTGTTTGGAGCCTTGTCACCGTAGGTCCAAATGATTCCAAACTTGGTATGCATGTTTCTGGCAATGACTCGAAGTGCAGCACACAAGAACCGTAACTCTACCTCGTTCTGTTTTTGAATTATTTCCCTTTTATTGATTTTTATAGAGCATTTCTTGTCCGGAGTGTAATTTTGTCACCGTAGGTCCAAATGACTTCAAACTTGGTATGCATGTTTCTGGCAATAACTCAAAGTGCATTGCACCAGAATTGTAACTCTACCTTCTTCTGTTTTTTAGTTATTCCCCTTTGATTAATGTAATAGAGCATTTCTTGTCCCGAGCCTAACTTTGTCACCGTTGGTCCAAATGACTCCAAATTTGATACGCATGTTTCTGGCAATGACTAGAAGTGCAGCACACAAGAACTGTTACTCTACCTTGTTCCGTTTTTGAATTATTCCCTTTTTATTGGTTTTTATAGAGCATTTCTTGTCCGGGGTGTAACTTTGTCACCGTAGGTCCAAATGACTCCAAACTTGGTGTGCATGCTTCTGGCAATGACTCAAAGTGCAATGCACAAGAATGATAACTCTTCCTTCTTCTGTTTTTTAGTTATTCCCATTTGATTGATTTAATAGAGCATTTCTTGTCTGGAGCCTAACTTTGTCACCGTAGGTCCAAATGACTCCAAACTTAGTATGCATGTTTCTGGCAATGACTCGAAGTGCAGGGCACAAGAACTGTAACTCTACCTTGTTCCGTTTTTGAATTATTTCCCTTTGATTGATTTTTTAGAGCATGTCTTGTCCAGAGCCTAACTTCGTCACCGTAGGTCCAAATGACTCCAAACTTGGTATGCATGTTTCTGGCAATGACTCAAAGTACAGTGCACAAGAACTGTAACTCTACCTTCTTCTGTTTTTTACTTATTCCTATTTGATTGATTTTTAGAGCATTTCTTGCAAAGGGCATAACTTGTTGTGCATGTTTTTTGCAATGAGACAATTAAAAGGGTATTTTATATGTGAATTTTGTGCAAATACATTGCTAATATCTGTACAATAAAAAACTAGTTAACATTTTTTACGTCGACTAACAAAATTTTCGTCAGGCGATACATTCGACTCGCGGAGTTCTAGTTTATATAACATGCATAAACTTGATTTTGTTAAATTTTAAAAAAATTGTTGTTTTTTTTTAAGTAGATACACACTGTAGGAATGAGTATAAGTTTGTTGATAGCATTTAAGTTTCAGATTTTTTAGCATAGTACAAAAGTTTGTCATAGGTTTTCTAACACAAAATTAAGCAACATCTTAACACAATATAGACAATGATTCAAGAAAGGTCTAGGATTAGAATTGTTCAATGCTCTGCATATTTTTTCTAAAGGACAGTTGGACACAAATCTGTCTGAACAATATTTAGGGCCTACTTAGCCAGATTGTGTTACTGTTAATGTTGGTGATATGCAGGTTTCAAGGAACAGATCTACGATGTGTACCGCTACCTTCCACCTGCTACTCAGGTGATTCTCATCTCTGCCACTCTGCCACACGAGATCCTCGAGATGACCAACAAATTCATGACAGACCCCATTCGTATCATCGTCAAACGGTAAGTCATCTCAGATTGAGAGACAGAAAACTATTTATAAGTAAATGTAAAACAGGCTTTGTTGCAGTTTATGTCAATGTTGCTTAATTCCATTAATTTTACTTATTTTGAATTAACCACACCGGACCTGGTAGCGCAATCGGTAGAGCGTCGGCTCCTGGTACAGGTAGCCCCAGGTTTGATCCTGGATCGCAATGTACCAAAGCCGTAAAAAATGGAAGTAGTATAGCTCCCATGCTAACGCCCAATCAAATATAAGGGTAGTTCCATGACTGGTTTGCCGGTGTCAGGATAATCTGACTGGGTGAAGTATCATTCCAGGTGTTTACGGCATGCTATACACAATGAAGGCAGCATTATATCAGTTTCAAATGGACACTATCTCCAGATAACTGAAATATTGTTGGTGGGATGATAAACCCAATAAACAATAAGAATAAACTATGCAAAGATCTTATACATTAGCATCTTGAAGATTGAATTGATAGCTTTTTTAAATGACCAATTTATAAATTACATATGTGATCTTTGTCAAACTGCAATGGCTTGGTAAATCTATTTGATTAACATGATGGTAATTGAAGACAATCAGAATATCTTCATTTTATTTTTTATATGATTCTATTTGTTTTATTCCAGTGATGAGTTGACCCTGGAAGGTATCAAGCAGTTTTTCGTTGCCGTGGAGAGAGAGGAGTGGAAGTTTGACACCCTGTGTGACCTGTACGATACCCTCACCATTACACAGGCAGTCATATTCTGTAACACCAAGAGAAAGGTATGTGGAGATGTTGCATCACATTTTACAGCTCCATATAAGAAATGTGGAGATATCACATCACATTATACTGTTCCATATAAGAAATGTGGGCATATCACATCACATTTTACTGTTCCATATAAGAGATGAGGCATATCACATCACATTTTACTGTTCTATATAAGAAATGTGGGCATATCACATCACATTTTACTGTTTCAAATAAGAAATGTGGGCATATCACATCACATTTTACTGTTCCATATAAGAAATGTGGGCATATCACATCACATTTTACTGTTCCATATAAGAAATGTGGGCATATCACATCACATTTTACTGTTCCATATAAGAAATGTGGGCATATCACATCACATTTTACTGTTCCATATAAGAAATGTGGGCATATTACATCACATTTTACTGTTCCATATAAGAAATGTGGGCATATCACATCACATTTAACAGCTCCATATAACAAATGTGGAGATATCACATTTTACAGCTCCATATAAAAAATGTGGGCATATCACATCACATTTTACTGTTCCATATAAGAAATGTGGGCATATCGCATCACATTTTGCTGTTCAATATTACAAATGTGGAGATATCACATCACATTATACTGTTCCATATAAGAAATGTGGGCATATCACATCACGTTTTACTGTTTCATATAAGAAATGTGGGCATATCACATCTCATTTTACTGTTCCATATAAGAAATGTGGGCATATCACATCACATTTTACTGTTCAATATAACAAATGTGGGCATATCACATCATATTTTACTGTTCCATATAAGAAATGTGGGCATATGACATCACATTTTTCTGTTCCATATAAGAAATGTGGGCATATCACATCACATTTTACTGTTCAATATAAGAAATGTGGAGATATCACATCACATTATACTGTCCATATAAGAAATGTGGGCATATCTTATCACATTTTACTGTTCAATATAACAAATGTGGAGATATCACATCACATTTAATAGCTCCATATAACAAATGTGGAAATATCACATTTTACAGCTTCATATAAAAAATGTGGGCATATCACATTTTACTGTTCCATATAAGAAATGTTGGCATATCACATCACATTTTACTGTTCAATATAAGAAATGTGGGCATATCACATCACATTTTACTGTATAATATAAGAAATGTGGAGATATCACATCACATTATGTTCCATATAAGAAATGTCGGCATATCACATCACATTTTACTGTTCCATATAAGAAATGTGGGCATATCACATCACATTTTACTGTTCTATATAAGAAATGTGGGCATATCACATCACATTTAACAGCTCCATATAAGAAATGTGGAAATATCACATCACATTTTACTGTTCCATATAAGAAATGTGGGCATATCACATCACATTATACTGTTCCATATAAGAATTGTGGGCATATTACAGCACATTTTACTGTTCCATATAAGAAATGTGGGCATATCACATCACATTTTACTGTTCCATATAAGAAATGTGGGCATATATCATCACATTTAACAGCTCCATATAACAAATGTGGAGATATCACATTTTACTGTTCCATATAAGAAATGTGGAGATATCACATCACATTTTACTGTTCCATATGGGAAATGTGGAGATGTCACATCACGTTTTACAGCTCCATATAAGAAAAAGGAGATATCACATCACATTTTGCAGTTCCATATAACAAATGTGGAGATGTCACATCACATTTTACAGTTTCTTATAAGCAATGTGGGTATATCACATCACATTATACTGTTCTATATAAGCAATGTGGGCATATCACATCACATTATACTGTTCCATATAAACAATGTGGGCATATTACATCACATTATACTGTTCCATATAAGCAATGTGGGCATATCACATCACATTATACTGTTCCATATAAGCAATGTGGGCATATCACATCACATTTTACTGTTCCATATAAGAAATGTGGGCATATCGCATCACATTTTGCTGTTCAATATTACAAATGTGGAGATATCACATCACATTATACTGTTCCATATAAGAATGTGGGCATATCACATCACATTTTACTGTTCAATATAAGAAATGTGGGCATATCACATCACATTTTACTGTTCCATATAAGAAATGGGGAGATGTCACATCACTTTTTACAGCTCCATATAAGAATACTGAAGATATCACATCACATTTTACAGCTCCAAATAAGAATATTCGAGATATCACATCACATTTTTCAGTTCCATATAAGAATAGTGAAGATATCACATCACATTTTTCAGTTCCATATAAGAATAGTGGAGATATCACATCACATTTTACAGTTCCATATAAGAATAGTGGAGATATCACATCACATTTTAAAGCTCCGTATAAGAAATGCGGAGATATCACATTTTACAGCTCTCTATAAGAAATGTGGGCATGCCATATCACATTTTACTTCTTCATATAGGAAATTTTGTGACATCACATCACATTTTACTGCTCCATATAAGAAATTGTGGAGGTATCACATAAATGTTTCATGACAGTCTTAAATAAAGAATGTTATTTGCCAAGATTTTTTTTTGAACTATCAGTTTGTGTGCTTACAGGTTGACTGGTTGACGGAGAAGATGCGAGATGCTAACTTCACAGTGTCCTCAATGCATGGTGACCTGGTACAGAAGGAGAGAGATGCAATCATGAAGGAGTTCAGATCTGGAGCCAGGTGAGTTGTTAGTTTATACATGTGTGGCATATTGACTCTTATCTTTTGGGACACTAAAGCCCATATTCACCAACCATTCTTAAGCCTAAGCCATGATCTAAGTCCAGGTCACAATGCTCATACTAAAAAAAATAAGCCTATTTATGAAGTTTCAATGTGTTTTTAAGCTAAGAGTAGCAAAGTTAAAGTGTCATGCAAAAATACATGTAGCCAAATACATTATGAAGATATTGTGGACTGAAATCCATGACTTGAGCAATTCTTACTTAAGAATGGTTGGTGAATAGTTAGGCCTTAGCTTTGGGGTACTGTTGGTGAATTGTTTTTTCTAATCCTATAAATTGGTACACTGCTAACAGTATGGGTGTAGATTAGCAGTACTGATGGTCACATGTTTTTAGTGATTTAACCATGCAAAAAGCTTAAATGCAATAAATATAGAAGTGACAGCAGCCGTTTTAAATAGTTGCATTTTTGTGACACAAGTCTTATCTTATCTCGGTATGTGTTTTTGGTAAACAATGTTTTTTTATATATCACGGTTGTCAATTTTTAATGTTTTTGATAAAAAATGTTTTTATATCATCACACTTGTCAATTTCCGGTCACATAATGAATTATTTGGTTAATCAAGAATATTGCTATTATTGGTATTTTATTAAGTGTTAAATGTTTTACGACTGGTTAATTAGCTTAACACATGCTGTTCTAATAAAATTCCAGTAGCTAAAATGTCTTCAGTCACATTTGTTTACTGGACTGGGACATGTAGTTGTCTATTATGTCATTAGCAAGTGGTTATTTTAAAATTTAAGCATAATCTCTAAATATTGTGACACTTTCTGTTAAAGATTACTTTTTTGTATGAGTCTAGGCTTTTGAAAAGACAAATTTTTTGTTGCTGTCCTGACACATGTAATGAAAACGATACACTTTATACCTACCATGGTGAGGTGAGTTGTTGACCTGTATCCACCTACCATGGTGAGGAGAGTTGTTAGCCTGTGTACACAAACCATGGTGAGGTGAGGTAAGGTGTTAGCCTATGTACACCTACCTTGGTGAGGTGAGGTGTTAGCCTGTATATACCTACCAATGGTGAAGTGAGTTAATAGCCTGTATACACCTACCTTGGTGAGGTAAGGTGTTAGCCTGTATACACCTACAATGGTGAGGTGAGTTGTTAGTCTGTATACACCTACCATGATGAGGTTAGTTGTTAGGCTGTGTACACTTACCATGGTGAGGTGAGGTAAGGTGTTAGCCTGGGTACACCTACCATGGTAAGGTGAGGTGAGGTGTTAGCATGTATACACCTATCTTTGTGAGGTAAGGTGTTAGCCTGTATACACCTACCTTGGTGAGGTAAGGTGTTAGCATGTATACACCTACCATGGTGAGGTGCATTGTGAGCCTGTATACACCTACCATGGTGAGGTGCATTGTGAGCCTGTATACACCTACCATGGTGAGGTGCATTGTGAGCCTGTATACACCTACCATGGTGAGATGAGGTGTTAGCCTGTATACACCAACCTTGGTGAGGCTAGGTGTTAGCCTGTATACACCTACCTTGGTGAGGTAAGGTGTTAGCCTGTATACACCAACCTTGGTGACGTGAGGTGTTAGCCTGTATACACCAACCTTGGTGAGGTCAGGTGTTAGCCTGTATACACCAACCTTGGTGAGATGAGGTGTTAGCCTGTATACACCAACCTTGGTGAGGTAAGGTGTTAGCCTGTATACAACTACCATGGTTAGGAGAGTTGTTAGCCTATATACAGTTCTGGAACCGTAACAGTTGTCACACGATACGATGTACGTACGGTGCGATTACGTTCGATGTACGATACCATGTGCGGTTTTTACACGATACCATACACGTTACGGTTCGATACCATACACGATATGCATTACGATAGAAAATCTACACGTTACGATGCGATACGGTGTACGCTTCGATACAACATACTGTACTGTTTCCGTTTACGTCACGTTACACGAAATACCATGGCAAATGCGGCATATTGTTAAAGTAAAGGTTCAATCAGCCTATTTAAATTAGTATTTATACTGTACCAACTCGGTTTAGTCCAATTCGTTCTGCCCCAATCGGCCCACTTCCAGCGCATATTGGCGGTAATGTTTTCACACCTTTCAAAAGGGACAATACAACTATTTCCGTCTAAATGGTAAAATGTGTAGGCAAATGATAAGTAAGTGACGCCAGTATGAAAGCCTGCTTAAACATTGAACACGTGTGTAAAAATGTACCATGTTAAGACAAATTAATTTAAATCTGTAATTTCCTAACATTCTTACACCACTCTTCTATACACGTATATTTCAATTTTCTACCCCTATTCCCCGCATCCGTATCTGCGTTTAACTGAAGTGAAATTTCACAGCCAGATTATGTGTGCTGGGATCTTCATACATGTATGACATGTCTTCAGACCGGATGCAGGTGTTGTGCACTACAGCTAAATGACCACTGCCCGTCTAATTTGAATAGAAACGTTGTGTCATAAAAGTGGCAATCTGTATGGGGGCTTATAATCGCTCGCATGAATTGTAGGTACATGTACCGAATAACCTACATAAATGGACTAGCTGCTAGAAAATAAATAACATCAGAAACATACCATTGTCTCATACTCAACCCTTTTTCAAGCACTATTTAAATAAAAAAAAATCGGTAAGGAATAGTAGAATATGGGTCAATCTGGAAAAAAAACTTAACAAACTTAAAAGATAGAAACAGAGCTATTAAATAATAATTATATTATTATGAGACAAAATTGGACTAACAACCGACAAATTAACACCTCCACTTAATCCGTTCCATGTAGGGATCAAATCCATTAACATTAAAACAAATTAAGAAGACGTTATCGACGTAATTGATAAGATTATTCCCTTAGTTAAACTCAACTCAAATACTGAGTACTGAGATATCGCTACCCACATCCACATCTACACCGACGGTAGCAAGGATACAAACAAAAATGCTATAGGAGCATGGGTTATTATGATTGAAAATCAACAGAATAAATAAACAAGGCCAAAATAAAACTAAACTCTAGACATTTTATATTAAGATGCGAACTGTTAATTTTAACCCATACACTGTGTTCAAATAGAACAAAATTGCCGATCAACACTAAATATTTACCCCGGTTTTCTTAGTTTTTTACAAGCATTTCAGACAATTTATGGAAAGAATAGACAAGAACTAATCAAAGAAATATATCGATTAAAATACTAAAATACAAATGTTAAGCAAAATCTCTAATATGTCGATTTAAGAACAGACCAATTAACACCTCCGGTCAACACGTAAGGGATCAAACCAATTAACATAACGAACGGCTGAAAATCCTACTTCCTTTAAGATTAGTGGTGTCATAAAAGTGTCACCAAATAATTGGAATTAACACACGTGCACGTGATTGGCAGGGCGGGAAAATGTACGGAAATTAAGAAGGCATGATGACAGATGTTTACTGTTATTTATGATTATGATACTAGCACATTGTTTTGACAAACACATTCACACCTTAAGCGTTTGATCACATCACTGGCAGAAGAATAGTTATATTAATTTGTTTGCTACACTTGTGAACGTACTTTTATTGAATTTTTAGTCGAGCACTGAATTGCTTTTATTTATTTATTTAAATTCGCATAAATGTGTATAAAATTTACGCGTTTAAAATAATTGGCGAAGAGACTATATCAGTGTTGATTGTGCCCAGCGATGACATAGGTAAGCTGAAGCATTTATTATGACATTTAAATTTCCTGTGAACTTTTGTATGAGCATGATAATGCCATTAGAAATATTTCACAATATATGTATCTTTGTATTAAAGAATTATAAGAAGGCACAGTGCAATTCTCCTTGTGTTACGTTACCATACTATACGTTCCGTTACGATACCACGGTCTTGTCATTAGCGTTACGTTCCGATACGATACGATGTACCATTTACGATATGGCTCGTTACGTTACTTCACGATAGGCCTATTACGTTACACGATGCGTTACGTTACCATACGATACGTTTACGATAGAAATACGCACGATATACGATGTTTTGGACAACTGGTACGGTGCCAGGACTGTACACCTACAATGGTGAGGTGAGGTGTTAGCCTGTATACAACTTCCATGGGTGAGGTGTTAGCCTGTATACAACTTCCATGGGTGAGGTGTTAGCCTGTATACAACTTCCATGGTGAGGTGTTAGCCTGTATACAACTTCCATGGGTGAGGTGTTAGCCTGTATATAACTTCCATGGGTGAGGTGTTAGCCTGTATATAACTTCCATGGTGAGGTGTTAGCCTGTATACAACTTCCATGGTGAGGTGTTAGCCTGTGTACACCTACCTTGGTGAGATGAGATGTAGCCTGTGTACACCTACCTTGGTGAGATGAGGTGTTAGCCTGTATACAACTACCATGGTGAGGAGAGTTGTTAGCATGTATGCACCTTCCACTGAACTACTGAGCTTAAGGCAGATACAGAAACAGGATCAAACACAAGATCTGTAACATTTTCAGCAGAAAGCTGTATTATGTGAAGGAATGTTAGGGCACTTATCATCAAGCAGTCACTAGAGTTGTAAAATCTGTAATTTTACTTTTAATACGAAGGTTCAAACACTGACCAATAAGGTCTGATTTTTTTTGTAATAAGAGCTGCCTAGCTGGAGGAGTAAAGTTTTATTTGAATATGTGTATAAAGTTATTAGTAAGCCTGGATAGCACAACTTGATCAGACTTGGCAAATAGGGTATATCCAGATTATCCAAATCCTGCTCTCTGGCAAGGATGTATATTTTTTTACTCCTCAGTTTCTATAATATATCATGATACTTGTGCATGTTGTTAGTTAGCAAATAATTTTGGCTTCGAAAAAAGTGTAACATGATAAGCGTTTTCCTAATTGTGTAACTGAACTTTGGTGTTTGTGTGTTGCAGCCGTGTGTTGATCACCACTGACGTGTGGGCTCGAGGGATAGACGTCCAGCAGGTGTCTCTTGTCATCAATTATGATCTGCCAAACAACAGAGAGTTGTACATTCACAGGTAACATTATGAATAATTTTTTGTTTTGATGTTCTTTTTTATGCCCTCAAGTCACATGTGCCTTCCATACATCCTTCTTTATGTAGGTATGTACAAATATTTGTCCCACTTTTGTGTCTCAACCAATAATTCATATAATAAAACAATAATAATATAATAAAACCATTTTATTTCAAGTGGTAGAGCTCGGCTTGCGGATCAGGAGTTTGCCAGTTCAAACCCCAGCGGGGTCAAACCAAAAACTTTAAAGGCGGTGGTAGTGGCTTCCCTCCTAACACTCGGGGCTAAAGGGACAGCATTATGCCTTACTCGTCATAATAATGGACTGGCTGGGTTCAGTCCCTGGGCACTTCATTAGTGCCCCTTTGCTATAATGATAGAAATTTTGCATCAGCAAAAATGCCGGCCAATCCCCTCCCATCCCATTTTATTTACAGTGCTTTACAAAACTTCACTATCATACTAATATACACATGTAAAAGTGTGTTGTGCATAACATACAGGTGAAAGTATTAAGTGAATGTCAGATTGAATGTCATTCCATAAAAATAGTTAATCATGCTTTATATTTGTGTCTTTCATAACTGAATTTTCACACGTATTCAATCAAACTTGACTATGTTACTGACAAACACTTGAAGTTGTGTTGCACATAACATTTACAAGTGCACCCCTCCAGGTCAAGGACATATTTAAGGTCATTCTATCTTCAGGGGCATATGTCCAGTGACATTCTTGTTGTTAAAATTCTCCTGTTTTAACATTGCTTTATTATCTACTATTTTGTATGAGTTGTACATACACAAGAAACTAGATATGCAAATGTGTGTCTTAGTGGTAGCTTGAATGGTTATAAATTTGCAATTTTTGCTTCTACTTTCTAAATGCCATGGAAGTTTTATTGAGATTAAGGACAATCAACCATCTAGATGCTAAGTTTTGTCATTCAAACTGTATAATATACATTGATGTTAACTCTAAACCTGCTAAGGTCATATTGATCAAGGGTGTCCGGGGCCAAGCGGTAAGAGTTGCTGACTTTAAACTCCGCAGCCCCTCACCACATGGGTTCGAGTCCAGGCAAAAACTTTCATGTGGGGAGGATTACCAGTTAACCTGCAGTGTGCTGATGGTTCTACCCAGACGTGATTCTGGGGTCTTCCTCCACCAATAATTAGCTGGATGTCACCAATATGTCCATAATTGTGTCAGTGCTGTGTAACAAAACAAACCAAAGAACATCGTACTGATCAGGCTTAGACATAATGAGGAGATCTAGATCAGCCTGGTCCCACTGTGAACAGTCAATCAGAATCTGCACTTTATGTTACAGAGTTTCAGGCAATCAATCATGTTAGTTTTGCATGTAATTGCACTCATGTTTTGTAGCATTTATTATATAAATAATATTAATTAATTTTTATATTAATTAAAAATAAACATATCTTGATAAGGTCTAATTTTTTTTTTAAGGATTGGTCGATCAGGTAGATTCGGACGCAAGGGTGTGGCCATCAACTTTGTCAAGAATGATGACATCCGTATCCTCCGAGACATTGAACAGTACTACTCCACACAGATTGATGAAATGCCAATGAATGGTAAGATTGTCTTGTTCTTGAGTAATTGTATATGTAAGTCACTTATATGTTGTTGTTTTAAAAAAAATCAATCTGGTAGCGCAATCGATAGAGCTTTGGCTCCAGGTACTGGAGGCCCTGGGTTCGATCCCAGGCCGCGACATACCAAGATCGTAAAAAATTGGTTGTGGTATAGCTCCCTTGCTAACACTCAAGTAAATTTAAGGGTAGTTCCATGACTGGTTGGCCCGGTGTCAGGATAATGTGACTGGGTGGGGTATCATGCCAGGTGTTCATGGCATGCTATACACAGTGAAGGCAGCACAAACCCAATAAACACAAACACATTAAGTGGTGAGAGATAAAGCAGTCAGAGAAGATAAATTTCTTTCCCCAAGATGAATAAAAGTAAAATTTATTCTGACATTGATAAGCTGTAATTATTATGCACACACACTGATCAGCTTTGAACAAACGTCCATCAATGTTTTTATCTGTTACTATAATGCTTTGTCCAACTCATACACTCTCCATCCATGACCAATTTGTTAATGTTTGTGTGAAAACTGTTATTGTTTCATCCTTAGCTTGCTTCTGCGGGGCTGTAATTTTCATAGAAATATAATGAGACAATTTTAAAGAAGCACATAGTTAAAAAATGTTTTCCAGTTTGAAACTACGTTTGCTTATAAACTGCTGTTAGCTTGATATAAAGGTCGCGAATAATAGTGGGTTCAAAGATAAACTTTAACACTATCAATATTTTACGTCTATAAACAAAGAAACATTCTGCCGTGATATAATAATGTATCACGGCATTAAGCGGAATTATTTTACTGCAGTAGGATAGCTCTTCTTTTACTTTCTCTACCCATTTTCATATTGTTGACCAACCTGACATATTGTGATAAGTTGTTCTTTTCGCTCACATTCGCCGTAAACTTTACCCTATCTTGGAAAGTAATGGTTTTGTTTTACTATTAAGATACGTATTAAATTATTATAAAAATACATTAATTAAATATGCTATTTTGTCAGTTGTTGGTATTAAAAAAATAACCAGGAAGTATTTGGGGTGAAGTATAACAGCCAAGGGAAACAACCTTACAACATTGCGTAATTGTGCCCTCATAAGTAAAAATTTTGTGTTGAGGATGGGATGGGATTAGCCAGCATTTTTGCCGATACTGTGCAGCGACATTTCTATCATTATAGCACAGGGGCACTTATGAGGTGCCCAGGGACTGAACCCGGCCGGTCCATTTTACTTACACCGAGTCAGTTGTAATGCTGTCCCCTTAGCCCCAAGCATTAGGAGGGAAACCACTACTACCAACTTTAAAGTCTTTGGTATGACCCGGCCGACCTCCCGATCCGCAAGCCGACGCTCTACCAAATGAGCTATAGTGGCTGGTCATTTCTTGTTGAATGTGTTGGAAATAGATCTTTAGTTTGCGTGATCTAACGCCCAATATATCATGGTTTCGAGTTCATATCCGTATTAATTTAATCACGACAGCCGTAGGAAATCTATTTCCTAAATGCAATTTGCTTTTTGCCTGTTAATTGTCTGTTGTGTAATGAAATATTTTCTGAAATATATATATATATATGTAGTGTCAAATGTTGGCCTTTCAATTGGGTGACAGATTGACTTTACACGTTGCTGGTAACCATCTTGTTTTACTGTTTCTCAAATATTGTTATGTTTTATTGCAGTTGCTGATTTGATTTAGAACAAAAAAAAGAGTCCCATGCAAGTGAATGTCCACCACAAAGCAGTTGCCATGGTCCAGACATTTAGACATTTCAACAAAGACAAATCATGAAAACAAATTGTGTTACTTACATTGTATAACTTGGACCAATGGGTTTTAAATTAAATCCTTACCATAGATTGGATGTTATGAAGATGTTAACACCAGTCGGACTTCTTAAATTCAATTCTGATACTGAACTAATGTTTGTATTTAAAGTTTTGTGGCAAGATTTTGTTTAACATTGTTTATTATTTAAGAACACATCTGTAGCAGTGTAACTAAGGTTGAACACAAATTAATTGGCGATCAGTGGAGTGAAACTCGTTTGTGAATCAGACACTTACATTCTGTATAATATAGTTCATTTTCATTATGTTCATGTTGACTTGGTCATTTATCATGTATTGGCATGCACCAATGCAATAGACACACCTTTAAATATGTGGTATGTTAAACATTCTTTGGTTTGGTTTTTATCTACATTGTTAAACTACACAACTTTTTTTATAACGCTTGATTTATATCCTTATGTTGTATATCTGAATGCATATTAAAGTGGTTAAGTAACAGGTAATATATTTGTTTTAATAGTTTCCTGCCTTTTGGAAAACTATTATACTTGAACTGTAAAATCACCTAAATTGGCAGTATTTTAATAACAATGGATTATAATAATAAAAGGCATTGTTGTTTGATATCATTTGTAAAAGGCATTTTGCATCAACAGTTTTTAGTAACTTCAGTTTTGCCATAAGGATACTACAAACATGATGAGAAACACACTTGACAGTTTCTGTTTCACAGAATTAATCTATATTTTAATCTCACTCATTTTCTGTACATATGTGGTCGTTTCAACGTTGATTTTAATCACATTATCATTATAAGATGTTGATAAATCATGTTTGCCTGAATATGTTGTCAAACAAGTCTATATTGGTCAATAAAGCCTTCAGTACAGACTGAACTTGAGTATGTTTTTTTCAACACATGCATATTTCTGTTGATCGTTGCCGACACTGACCTGGAAAACACAGTTGGTACCAGACCTGGTATTCTGTTTTTAACAGGACCTGCATTGTTAGACAGTACCAATCGCGATAGAAACAAGTTCAATCAATCTAAATTTGTAAGTTGATACCGACATCACAGGATAACCCGAATGATGATATAACCAACTACCTGGATGACGATATAACATAATCTCAAAAGTGAGTAGTCGCATGTTTTTTCTAGTTAAAAAAACCCATCTCTGCAGCGTGGCTTAGATAGCAAATACCCGTTTGCAATGAGGAATGGGGATTTATGTTTCACTGTTCCCATTGATCTATGGCATCAATGAGCAGCATTTTGCAAGATCTTTCGAGGTAACAATGACTTATTTAGTTATTTGAGAACAAATCGTTTGTTCCAAACTGTTGGATGCTACCTTTAATGGTTGAACTGTTGAAGCAGCTTTGTTTACATGTAGCTGATCAGGGTTTATCCAAGACTTGCACCAATGTTTCTATTCATTCATTGGTTCCGGTCACCAATAATAACTGAGCATCACAAATGTCCCTAGTTGCGTCACTTTTCCAAAAGTTGGAGCTCTTTCTTAATTACTAATATTATCAATTTTAATAGTTGCATGATTAAAAGAAGTTACGATTTCAAACTTATTTTATGTGTGTAGAAGAAACGTTTAAAAGTAAAAGCTAATAGCTGCAGTTTTGTTTTTTATGAGAAATACGCTTTTTTGACCTAGGAAATGTTGACTATGCAGGTTTAAGTTTTGTGCAAGAAGTATAAAAGCTTACATTATACTTCGAATCATTTGAATAATCGGGCGCGATGTCCTCCGGCAGCTTTTGTTATTTTTATTAAGTGATTTCAAATTTCGAGGCAGTAAATCTATTACCCTTATATTTGAAGGCATGGAAAAAGGTCCGATTACTAACAGCAGAATACACCATAACATCTGATTTAACAGCACAGCGTCGTAACAAAGGCAATTTAAATTAAACAGTCCATACTTAGACATAATGGAACATAAACAATTTCAAGTAATAGGTAACCGAAATTCAAAGCATGAAAGCGCCGCACTTCTCTTGTTTATAGAACAATATGGCACTATACTTAGGACTTCTCCAGGAACGGTTACATCCAATTGGAACTCCTCGGGTAAATCCGTCCTTGGGACAATCATCCCTCGGATGTATCTGGTGCATTAATACTTACAGAAATCACCTTACAGAAATCACAATCGTTTTGTTCGCAGGAAGTCGGAAGAATATGCCTAAAATGTAGTTCGCACAAAACATAAACAATGGCGTCGTTTGACAGTTGTGTGTTTGCTGCCCTTGGTAAATTAAACTTGGATGATTAAAATTTGAAGCAGCTACAAGTTTAAATTTTACAGGCATTGTACTGTAGTGAGCTGTCATCCGAGCTGTCATCTTTGTTTTGACGTCTGTCAAAAAAGAAGTTCCATTTAGAGAAATGGCCGAGGTGATCCGACTACCTACATACATCCGAGAGATGATTCGTGAATTATCCGAGGTGTTCCAATTGGATTACATCGAGACGTGCGCATGCAATAATGCAAAACGCCTGAGAAATACGCATTTTTCATCCATCTTGTCATCTGGCTCCGAAGACACTTGAGCAAAACACTTAATTACAAAAGAACGTTGACACCACTTAGTTTTACCGTAAGACGGACAGTAGCTCGCTATTTTAAACACCTCTTTGCGTTTATTCAAGGTCTCTATTACTAAAAGAAAGGAAAGAAATAGGTTAAACTGTTTCTAAAGTGTCTTACAGTCCCGGTACTGGGTCAAACACCTCCTCTGGGTTTCTTTGTATACTGTCATCGTGGCTTTCCGGTGGCGGCAAACACTGAGCGTTCTCCGGACGTCCGTACCGGTACACGTGTAGACCCCGACCTACGTTGTCCTGGTCTCGGGGTTCGACCCTCACAGCGTCACCAGAACCCATAGCAGGATCTTCGTCGAAGTAATTGTACGGCAGAAGGAAAAACTCGAGCTGAAGACCGACTGTTGGGGTCACGGGGAAATCCTCCATGTGGGGAATATGCTGCATGCCCATTGTGACCCACGTGACCTGGTCCTAGAATAGTAAAAATTACAAGCCATTTAGTTATACAGTACATGAAATGCCTGGCTACAAAATGATTAAAGGTGTCATTGGACAGTTTAGACCCATTTTTTCTCTCTTAAACATCCAAATAAATTGGTGTTGCATGAAAAGATCCATCGAAATGCTGCTTAATGATATTCTGCATCTAAGTGAAATTAAAAAATTAACAAATAACTTGTGATTACAAAAATGTAATACCTTTCTGAGCCACGCTGCCCATTTAGCTATTTTACACTAATGAAACCACGTGACCAATAAATTTTAGAGATCACGTTCCATCATCATCCAGGGAATATACTGTGGCGTCGATATCTTCTTTTAGCAGAAATCACCATCGTGTTTATTTATAGATTCGGAAAGAATGGAAAGTTAGAGTTATGTTTTCATGATTTGTACTGTCTAACCATTGAGGTAGTGATGGGATGGGATTTTTGCCGATAGTCTGCAGCGACATTTTTATCATTATAGCACAGGGGCACTTATGAGATGCCCAGGGACTGAACCCGGCCGGTCCATTATACTGACACCGACGAGTCAGGCGTAATGCTGTCCCCTTAGCCCCGAGCGAAGGGAAGCCACTACTACCAACTTTAAAGTCTTTGGTTTGACCCGGCCGGGGTTCGAACCCGCGACCTCCCGATCCGCAAGCCGACACTCTATCACTTGAGCTATTGCGGCCGGTGCCATTGAGGAAGTGTTCAAAATCGTTGTTGCTTAGTATTCATTTATGTAGACATTATGCCCCCATTTCCTTAATTAGGCATACTACATTGTTTATTGTGTATGATATAGGCAAATTGTCGGATACCAACTTTAAACTTAGCATGTAACATATGCATGCAGAGACAAATTCGTAGCATTTGATTAATTCCTTCAGAATATTTAAAATTTAGCTGATTTCGGTCTTCACATGCTCGGATATTACCACTATACTTTGATCATTCTGACACATTTTTGACATATTGTTTAACAAAAGACGTACATAAAATGTCAACATACATGTTAAAATCTGTATAGCCAGCAATGAGCATTTCGATATTCTGATAACACAGCGAGCGACAACATCAATTTCGATTTAAATTAAATAATTATTTATTTTTCGGTCAAAGGACAGAAACAAATACTTCGTTTGTCACTTTACATTTACATGTACTTTGTGTGCATTTGTCTTGTGTTTAATACTTTAACCCTGTTAAAACTTCTCGCAGGACATTTTTATATTTTTCTACTTACTACATCAAGGATGTTTTCATCATCATCTATAAAGCTTTGAAAGTTGACAGTAGGTTTGTCAGCATCCCAAATGGCGTAGATGGAGGTGCTGTGCTTTTCATTCTCCTTATACTTGGTCACGGCCACCTGGTAGCGGGCCCACGACACTGACGGTTCCTGATCACGACCCTCCGGAAACAGCTGAAACGGTGTTACGGTAACTGGTTACTCAACAAATTCAGCATTGGCATTTCGGAGTAACATGGAAATTAAAACGTACCTGTGATTAGAACACAAGTAATGGAACCGAACTGTGTATGTTCTATTAAATACAAACTTCTTTGTTTGTAGGTATTTGGACATCGAAGATAAATGAGAGCATACACTTTACCATGCAAGTATGAATATTACACAATTTTTTTAAACCTTTGCTGGCTGGAAACTAATTAAGGGTGGGGTATGTTCTATATTTTTATGGGTTGCATGGTGTGTCCAGGATGTAATGGATTAGGACATATATTTGCAATAACTGGCTGACAGGTTTCAAAAGATATGCAGCGTTGGCGATTCTTTAATTAACACAACGTATACTAACTGAGCTTTTAGAATACTGAGACACTATATTTTTTAGAACAGTCGCTGCTTCGAAATTAATATAGGATTGTTTATGACATGATTTCCAATTTTTGTAAAACTGTTACGCCATCGCCGTACGT
This sequence comes from Sinonovacula constricta, assembly GCA_007844125.1. Classification (NCBI taxonomy): domain Eukaryota; kingdom Metazoa; phylum Mollusca; class Bivalvia; order Cardiida; family Solecurtidae; genus Sinonovacula; species Sinonovacula constricta. The sequence continues at coordinate 49,173,459 of CM017557.1, forward strand.
TTAATAGGAACAATACGCTATATGGCAATACCTAGAATTTCTACCAATGGCAGTCGCTCTGATATTCAGCCGGACTGACCTTGAGTCAGCATTTGTTAAGTAGGTCAAAAGTGAGGCTAGTCAGCTACGCCGAAAAGTGCCCTGAATAAGTACACATACTTCAAAGTGCATGAAAATAACACAGGTTAACACACTTAAGCCTCACCTGTTTAGATACACCCTTAACAAGCAGTCTGTAAGCCCTTGGGACTCCTTGTGGCGACGTGAAGTCTTTGTTGTAAAACGTCAAATATCTTGGACTATTTAGATCAAACTTCAAAGCCGCCTGTTTTTCAGTCCTGACTTGATTACGAACAAATCTTGTCTGTCCGTATTGGGCATTAGTTTCCGTTGACCATTTCGAGTTATCAACATTTATTGGCTTAATATCCAGAGTTTCGAAGCGGTTGTTTTTCCCATTGATGTCCAAGTCCGCTTTGAAGTGGAACAGATGCAGGTGGAGGTTTCCGGTCACGTGTTCTCGCAACCGGAATCCGTAGTCATCTTCGGGCGGGAAGCTGTAAGACGTCAGAATGAAACCCGTGGAAATGGCCTTGACCTCGACTGCCCCATTCTGGTGAAAGGTGAAGTCAAAGATGTAATCATAATAAAGTATATTGGCAATAGTACGAACTGTAAGCACAATATCTTGCATTCCTTCGTAGAATTTATTTGTTGGAGTAGTGGCGGAAAGATGTCTTCTGAGCGGAATTCCAGTGTTATGCTCAAACACACAAAATGCTCGATCGTATCGGACTGGTTCCTCGCTGTACTCCATCACATGGTCAGCGCTAACGAACGTCGCATGGCTCGGGCAGTCCGCCCCGGCAACAAGTGCCTTGGCTCTGAAGCCAGTTAGGACAACGCTGTCAACATAGTCAGCAAATCTCATAGTTGGGTCGTGGCCCGAGTACATCACGGAGATTTCTTGCAAACTTAGCTCGTAAGCGATTCTCTTCTTGTTGAACCGAATATCAAATATCTGAGGTCCCAACATAGTTGACATGCGAATATCGAAGTCCCACAGCATATAATTAATATGCCGACCTTTAATGGAGTATCTCTTGCCACTTGGTTCATACTCTAATGGTGGCATTAAAGGTTCTTTGGGGAACTCAGTGCTGCGTCTGTACATTGAAGACTCTATCTTCTTGTTTTTTTCAGGGAAAGGAATCTTGGTTTTCCGGACGGACCCATATTTGTACGCCTCTTTAAACTTTTGAAAGTTGTCGAAACTGGAGCCGCCGTATGTAAATTTGCTGATGGTGTATTCTTCAACGTGGTTGCTGGTGAGATCGACAAGGACTCGGAAATCATACGGGTGGAGGTTGGGAAACTCGACAACAGGTGTCAGCCAGAACCACATTTTTCTTGTATTCGGTTCTTTACTTGTAGCAGGTGAAACTGTTGTAATGAAAGTAAATGCAACACATTTATCCCCACAATCAAAAATTTTTCCACCATAACTTTCCTCTAAAATATCACCGACTTGTTGGTGAACTTCTTTGGAGAGAAAGTTAACTGCTCCTGTGAGTTCTGGAGTGTTAAACGGTCTATAGTGAAACGGGTATGTCTTGTGATTCTTCTTATAGATCGGATTAGGTAGGGGGCCGACTGTATACTCTTCGACGTAAGTTTTTGGTGTATCTCCCCTGAATATTAAGACAATGGCTTCCCTTTCTGGTTGTGGCTTTCCTTTGTCTAAATAGCCCAGAGTGAGTTCCTTGTTTGGTACGTTCAGCTCCATGGTGTAAATGTAGCTGTTATTGCAGCGGATGTTCGGGGCTTTTACCAAGTTCAGTTCCGCCTGTCTGTACAGATACTCCCTGACGGCGGCAATCTCATATCCGGTAAGGTCGTAAAATGGCGGGATAACTTCTGGAGGCTCAAGATCAATCATGGCAGATTTAACAGGGCATGGCACAGGTTTGGCTTCCTCGATGTCGTTCTGGAGATCTTTGATGACAAGAGCGAATGCTAGAACTAAAGCGACAACTAGAGCCACAAGGACGACAATCACGATGAAGACTCCGATCTTTCTCCGGTTTTTTGTCTCCTCTTTAGTCATGATTAATGTGCAACCTGAAGAAATAAGATAACAACATGGTTATTTGACTATAAATCTTTTTTTTCCAAAATGTTCATGTAATTCAAATGTTGTTTAACCACACAGTTGTTGGTATGCGTCATCTAATTGATAATAACCATCTGAAATCCTTCATTTGTGAGGACTTTAGCTTTTTTGGCAAACTATAGTTACCCCGGTTGACGTTATACACTACCCCGCATGGTCGACATTTGCACTACCTCGCATGGTTGACATACACTACACTGGTTGACGTCTTACACTACATACCCTGGTTCACGTTATATACTACATCGCATTATATTAATTGACATTATACACTACATTCCATGGTTGAAGTTATACATTAATTTCCATGATTGACATTATACACTACATCCCCTGGTTGACGTTATATACGACCTCCCCTGGTTACGGTTATATGCTACCTCGCATGGTTGACATTATACACTTCCTTTCCGGGTTGACGTTGTACACCGCCTCACATGGTTGAAATTATACACTTCCTTCCCGGGTTGATGTTATATGCTACCTCGCATGGCTGACATAATACACTTCCTTCCCGGGTTGATGTTATACACTACCTCGCATGGTTGACATTATAACTTGGTTCTCGGGTTGACGTTATATACAACCTCGCATGGTATACATTATACACTACCTCGAATGGTTGATATTATACACTTCCTTTCCGGATTGATGTTATACGCTGTCTCCCCGGGTTGACGTTACACCCTAGCTCGCATAGTTGACATTATATACTATTTTCCATTTTTGACATTACACACTACATCCCCCGGTTGACGTTACACACTTTCTCCCCTGGTTGAAGTTATACACTTTCTCCCCTGGAAGGTGTTATACATTTTCTCCCCGGGTTGACGTTATACACTACATCCCCTGGTTGACGCTATACAATTTCTTCCCTGGTTGACGTTATAAACGTTTTATATATGAACAAGCTGTGCTTGGGTTTTCGGTCCTTGTTGATAAGACTATATGAAAAGTCCTATGAGCATTGCAACATATATCAAACTTTGAAAAAGCACATGACAAAGGTATTTCACAGGCAAGTCAAGTGAAAAGTAAGAACAAATTTGTGATGAGTCATAAAGAGCAGAGCAAACCCGACAGTTACCGCCTTGGAACGGTCAGTCGGCAACATGGGCCAACCGGGGTGCTTAAACCGGTTTTACAGAGCTCTAACCTCGCCATTTCTGATGGGTTTCTCAAATGCAAACAATGAAAAGAAAACCGATCTATTTCAATACAAAATGTCCAAGCGCTGATGTTTAATTTGATAAGTTATGACGAAACACTTGGCCAGCTTGGCAGAACTTGATCAGGCTAAGACAAAAATTAAAAAAAACAACAACACATTATATACCCCATTTGCTGTTACTGAAAAGGTGCCTTGTTACCTTTTGGAATAAATTGTTAGCATATAGACTCTTAAAAGCTCATATTAAGTTGAGCAAATAGTGGACAAAGGTTTAGGTAGGAAGAGCGAAGGCCCAGCGTCAGTGGACCTCTTTGACAAAACTGTGCATTTTGTATTTGTACAATGCCTCTAGTAAGACATACATTAAGGTAAGGATATATTTTGTGTTCTCTAGAACGGAAACTTGCAAGGCATATATTAGGGCTATGTTGTTTACTGTGTAAATGTGAATTGCCATTTGTAAGGCATGCGTTTGGGCAAGGCTACATAATTATAATTGTGTCTTGCCTTTTGAGGTGCTACATTTGGGTAAAGCTACATTTTGTATAGTTGTTCCTTGCCTTTTGAAAGGTATACCTTTGGAAATATTACATATTGTGTAATAGTGTATTGCCTTTTGTAATACATATATTGAGACAAAGTTTCATGATGTATAATTGTGTATTTCATTTTGTAATGCATACATTCAAAGTTACATATTGTGTAATTGTCTTACCTGTTTTATGGCGTACATTCGGACAAGGCGACATTGTATGTAATCTAACATGATATCATACAAGACATATATAAGGATAAAGCTTGATTTTGTGCAATCGTGCATGACTTTTTGTAATGCAAAAAGTTTGTTACTGCTACATGTTTGTTAAATAGTGCATCAGTTTTTGCAAGGCAAGGATTTGGTCATTGCTACATTTTGTATTATCGTAACGTTAGGCATTAATTAGGACAAGGCTTCATTTTGTGCGATCGTGCATTGCCTTCTAAAGCATACGTTTGGACAATGCTTGAATGTTATTTTTTGCAATCGAGCATTGTTTTGTAAGGCTTCAGTTTGGACAAAGCTACATTTTATGCAATCATGCATCGCCTTTCGTAAGGCAAACAGTTGGGCAATACCATATTGTGTGAAATTCTGCATTTACGTTTGCTTGGCATATATTTAGGCAATAGTACATTTTGTGCAATTTGGCATTGCCTTTAGTAAGGCATAAATTGGACAATGCCACATTTTGAAGAAACCTTCTATTGCCTTCATAAAGCATAAATAACAACAGTGCCTCACTTTGTGCATTTGTGAACTGCCTTACGTAAAGCATATTTATTCAGACAACGCTGCATTTTAAGCAGTCGTGTATTGCTTATAACCAACAGTCTTTATGTGGACAATGTTTTATTTTGTGCAATTATGCATTGATCTTTGTAAAGCATGCATCTGTACAAGGCCACAATTTGTCCAATGTTGTAATTCCTTTTGTAGGGCATACATTTTTATCTTGTAGTGCGCGAGTATACACCATGTACCTATATTTTGTGTATATGTTAAACACTCAATGTAAATAAACAAGCAGCCATCATTAAAGGGGGTATCCGACAGTATGTCTGTATGTAACACAGGTAACATTATCTTTCCCCTGGTCTGGTGCATAAATTATATTATAGTTATACTATAGTGTAAGTAAATGCTGTTCATAACAATACCTCAATCGTTGAGCAGTACAGATGGTGAAATACATCGTTTTCAATGTCCATTTTTGCCATAGTTGGATTTCGAAAGCACACAGAATTGGCCCTGCATGATATTGACTACTCATGGTCAATTATTCATGTCTGGCAAGTAGTACGTGTACAGAACAAATATCTATGTCTAAGGATACTAGACCCGTAAATTCTGTCCAGGCATGTTTAATAATGTTAACATTAATATTTTTATCTGTTTAAAATGTAAGTTCTTTATATTGTGTAATTCAGATATACATGAAATGCAGATTTATGAATGGACAATGCCGCGTACGAATATCACTCATTGACTGGAGGAAAGGGTCGAAATGGGGAGCGAACTGTTATTAGTACGAGTGTTCTACTGACTATGCATTATCTACTCGGTCGTGATATATGCGATATCCCGCGCGGGGATCACTGGCTCCTGCGGCTCTGTACCAGGTTATGTAATGACATAGGTCATTGGTATCAAATCAGCATCTCAGTCTACAGCTACCGCTCGCGTTCGGAGAGGAATGACGCACCCGGAAGTTTGAGATTCAGATCACAGGGGTGTAAGAGGGTGTTGTGAATTTCAAACTCAGTTTATTTTGATCGAATCCCGTAGCATGTATGGGTGTTTATTTTAAACATAAATTAGCTTAAAATGCAAAATCATATAGAAGACCTGTTTGCTTTCCCATACTACGGAATAATTTTGACTATTTTTGCATACATGTAATCTCGTGCAGGATCAAACGTACACTGCCCAGACAACGCTTCTGAGCGCTTCGATTTTTCTAGGGGTTTGCACTACATCAGACTTGTGCTGCATTGATGATTGGCGCCTAGCCTTGTCACGACAAACTCTCAAAATGATCTGATTAAAGATTCGGATGATCAATTCACGTGCATAAGAGAAGTATTCAACATACCAAGAAAGTGGTAAAAGTGTGGTTAAAGTGTTCCTGGTCAAACGGTTAATGTTATGGACTCGGGATCGGATGGTTCTGGGTTCAGACCCTAGACCTGACATGAGATTTGGTTTCTTGTGCAAGATTTTAATTAAACGAACATTTTGCAAAAACAGAATACGTTCTGACTAAATTATTGCTTCCTTACATTCATATTTACTTTATATCAGTATCCATCTTGTATACTATCAATATATTGCTTTTCAAAATAAGTCATTAGCTATTTTGTAGTATTTCGGTACTTTATTGGATGACATACTACCTTTCACTTGACAACAACTTTTGCAAATTGTAATCTTAATGTCAGTTCAGTGTGTAATTATAAACTACAGTAGCAAATACTTACTTACAGGGGCCCAGCAATCACTTTGAGTTAAACAGGAATGCAGCTGAAGCCAATTTGTCTTATGCGTTTGTTTATATTACCAAAGAAGGAAACAAAATGGGACTTGGAAAATAGTTTGAGCCAAACGGAATTTTAACTCAAGCGAGTTTGTCATCACGAAGCTAACTGTAGAAACATCTTTTGCTACAACATTACTTCCAATCGGGATTAAGGACACATCAGATCGTTCTGTTTTTACTGCTTCGCTCAGTTTGTCTCCATCCATTTCACTTTAAATATGGGAAGTAGGTTATGTTTAGCAAATAATAAACATTGTTCTTTGTATACATAATCTAGATACAAAATTGCTTCTGTACAAAACAACTTTGTCAAGAAAAATTAAAATACCTTTGAAAGAAAAGAAAACATGTTCCAGAAAAACACTACCTAAACAATAATGATTTATGTTATTTGAGGCTTCTGCGCATGCGCATTGTCTGCTTGTACACTTTGTTTTATAGTTATAGTTTATAGTTTTATAGTTAATTGTAATAATGTAGGAAACTTTCTTCCTCTTCTATATGGAGTAAGGGTTAACGTCCTTTAGGACATGACCATAAATCTACTGGTAACATGCTAAGGTCATGCAAATGATAACTAAGTCCCGCTCCTGAATCGAATCCTGACAACAATTGTACTTCGTATGAATCATAACATGACATTAGTATCATAACATCGTATACATATGTAAGATAAAACGTGCATGCACATACATTGAATGTCATGTCGACCTACAAAATATGCAGCTTTACTCCAGGTGCATCTGCAGAAACATATTTGCTGCACCTTGCTGCTGCAGTTTGGCGCTGCTATGACAACCAGACGAAAGGGTGACTTGTTGCCTCCCAAAGTGTGCTCAAGGTAACTCATAAGCTATATACATACACACACAGCATATTATATACATATTTTCTAACAGAGGCCTTCGACTAACCATAGAAATAAAATAAATGGCCACTGTAACAATTGAAATACCTACAACAATTATAATGAATACGACAATTAAACATCTATTAGAAAGACCACATTCATACAATCAACATTTATCAATTTTATCATAAGTGATTGAGTGAGTATAATACATGTATGTTATCACATCATTTAAGCAATCACATTGGTACAAGTCGGTTATGTTTACAATATAAGAACACGGAACAAGTTAAATTATTGCAGATATTCAATATAATTATCTGACTGCAAAGAGCAATATAGACTTGGTATGATTGGTTTGTTTGTTTGTGTTTGTTTGTTGTTTGTTTGCGTGTTAACTTTTTTAATATTTTTCTTGTATGTTTTGTATTAGCATTTAATCATATACATAAATTGTTACACAAAATGAAACAAATTGATAAGCATCTCACATGTATGTAATTACATTCACACTTGTTGTCTCATACATAATACGAATATTCACAAACATAATGTCTACATTAGTTTAAATGTAAAATGAGTGTACATATAAAACAAGTATACCGGTATAAGAGAAAACCCTTAAATATTAACTCAAACAGTCACTCAAAAGAAAACAACATATATATTATATAATTTCATGTGATGGTATTATACCAGCAAAGTAGTGCCATTATAAATAAGGCTTGCTAAATTGGCAATTTTACTGTACTTTCAGAGTTGTAAATTGTTTTTCTTTCCTTGTAAATATATCACTGCCTGCTATCGCAGTGTTTCTAATTGACATTTTTTGTATGAAATTTTACAAATATGAATAGATTTTTGACATGAATAGATTTTTGACATTTTTATGTGAGTCGGTATTTCATTCCATGCATTTATACAAAAATATGAAAACGTGTCTTTGCAATATTTTGTCCTTGGCCTATATTGCAAAGCAAGATCCTTGTTTGCCATAGATCTAAGTATGCCCCTTGCATATATTGTTTGAAAACTTGATCATATCGAACATATAGTTTGGTACCAAGTAATGCATTGTTTTATAAACTAAGACAGCCGCGTGATTTTTACATCTATTTTAAAAATTTCAAACTTTATATTCTTGAAATAGTTTTACACTTGGGTACCTTTATGGTTTACATGAAATAATTCTCAGAATTCGTTTTTTGAACTATGTTAATTTTGTTGATTCGCGTAACGCTAGCCTTCCCCCAAACGGAACAACAATAATCAAGAATTGGCAAAATATAGGCGTTGTAGAACATTCGTTTCATGTCGTTAGTTAGATAGTTTATGGTGTGTTTTAACAGTATTATCTTTGAGTTAAGCTTTTTGCATACTTGTTCTATTTGTCGATTCCAGCTCAAATCTGAGTCTACATAAACTTCAAGAATTTTGGACATTTAACCGATTGTTAAACTGTGTCGTTAATCGTTAAATGCAGCATCGGTTGTTTATTTTTCTGATGTTTAGATGCTAACAACATGCAATTTGTTTTATCAGGATGCAGACACATGTTATTTGTTGTACACCATCCCTATATATGCTTAATAACTTCGTGTAATTTCACTTCAATTTCCTGCTCATTAAGACCAGATTGATAAATAGTCGCATCGTCAGCATAATGATCAATGTTAAGTGCAGGGCAAACCCAGGATAAATCATTAATATACAACAAAAAAGGACCGGGCTTAGAATGGATCCCCTGGCACCCCAGATGTAATAGTAAACTTTTTTTGATTGCGTAATACCAATCTGCACCAGTTGTTACCGATTTGATAAGTAGGATTTAAAGACTTTTACCGTTTCGTCAGATAATTGGTATAACTTAAGTTTATAAAAAGTACCGAATGGTCGATTAAATCAAAAGCTTTGCGAAGATCATGAAATACTGTCCCTACAACGTTTCCATCGTCCAGATCTTTTAGCCAAGAATCTGTAAGTCTTATCAGTGCTGCATAACATGAATGTTACTTTCTGAATCCTGACTGGAATTTATGTATGATGTTTGTTTTCTTTGGGAACTGCTGAAAATGACTCGCAAAGTGTCTCTCGAAAATTTTTGATAATGTTGGTAAAATTGAAATGGGTATGTAATTATTCATACCATCTTTATCTCCAGTTTTTAATATCGGGATTACTTTTGCTTCATTCAATGAGTCTGGCAAAATGGAAGTTGCATAACTATTACTTATTATCGAAGTAATAGCTGTTGTTATGACATCCCCACAGTGCTTGAGTGTTTTTGCTCCTAAAACGTCTAATCCGGTGGATTTATTTTTATTTAACTGGTCTTTAAATATTTTAACTTCTCTAGGATTTATGTAGTTTATGTCAAATCGGTCATTATGCAGTGAAGACCTTAATTTTTCTTTGAGTTGTATGAAAGTTGTTTTAACAAATTCTCTTTTGTCACGATGTTTGTTATACTTACAAAGTGCCTGTATAGTTCATTTATGATATTTAATTTTCCTGTTATTGTAAAATTATTCCTCAATATTGTTTTTGGTATAACGACATAATTGTCTTTTATTTGAAATGAAATATCTTCAAGGCTTTTCCATAAGTAAGTAATGGATTTGTTGTTTTGAACTGCCTTATTGAAAACAATTTTCGTGCTTTTTTATTAGAGATGTAACCGTATTGCGTTGTTATTTATATTTGACAAAATTTCCTATTTTATGAAGTCGGTCTCGCTTGAATATTTGCCTTTTTATTTCTTCCGTAAACCATCCTGGTTTCGTCCCATACTTTTTATACTTTTCTTTGATAGGGGCGTGCTTATTCAGTACATTATTTAGAATGATGTATAGTAGCGTAAGGGATTCGTTGGGATCTACTATTGTTTTAAATTTGCAAATACCAGCGTTGAGTAAGTCGTATTGAAACAGCTGCTCTTTTAAAATTTTAAACAATCTATACCGAATAGTTTTGTGTTCAGTGGTTGTACTTTTATATACGTTTCGAGATTCAACAGTAACACAGACGGTATAATGATCACTAACTGATAAAGGTGGTACGAAAACATGATTACTGTTTGTATTATCCCGTGTGTATAGATGGTCTATTATTGATTGACACTTCTTCGTAACTCTAGTATACTGTTCGATATGTTGTTTTAATCCGTAAGTTAAAATAGATTCACCCCATTGTGAATTTTTGTACTTAAGATGCGTATTGTGAGAATAATAATTAATATTTACGTCACCAACTTTATAGCATTCCATGTTAGGCTTGTCTACTAATTCTAACTGTAGAATAAGACCTTTTACCGGTAACTTACTGGATAGGCATATCACATATAAACATGTGACATAAAACTGTCTATAAGTAACGGCAATGAGTTGGAACGACCTTGAACATCGAAGCAGTTGTGAGAACGCGTGCCTGTTAGTGCACCATATCTTCACAATTGTGCTATATCGTCGTGTGCATTTTTTACCTAAGTATGTTCCGAATGTACTTACACGTATTGGTGATTGACAATTGACGTTACGCCAGGTAATGTTAAAATGAGACCGTATTGTTTGTCATCGATGTATGACGTCGATTTGAGCAAAATTTACACGGATGGGTGTTAGGTTGGGTAGGGTGTTTATAAACAATGGTATCCGTGCGAGGAATCTTCGTGTCCATCATTTACTACATATTGTTTTTGATTTGAGATTCTTAGTTTTACTTTTTTCCTCAATTGACCTTTTATCTGTACAAAGCTGCAAAAAGATTGTGGACTTAAAAGAAGTCAGGATTTACTTTTTTGCTCTTATTTGTGCCAGATCTTACATAATATAGGAATATTATGCATCATTAAAGAGGCAAAGTGTTTATTTAAGTGTAACAAAGACAAGTTTATATTTTGGCACGACATGTTGTCCTAATAAATATTTGGGCGAATACATGTTCATTGTTTTTCGAGAATAATAAGAGCTAGCAACGATTTATGATGGTTGTGAATATTTACTCGTTAATTTTTTTATTGCCACACACGGCTCTGTGCTGCCCAAACCACTGCATTCCTCCTTAAGTACGTGGTGCATATATACACAATTTATTGGATGATAAGCCGCGCATCAATCCATCTAGATTATAACTATATTCAGAAACAATAGCCAGCAACATGTCAAGGTCGAACTGTGCAGGGCCTTCAAAATGCCCCTATACGATTAGTATTTTGGCACACACAAAAACATTTTGATATGAATAAAAACAAACAAAGACATCGTAGCTTTCATTAACCACGCATTGTCTTTACATGCAACGTTTTACTCATCGTCGAATACCCACGATCGACTGTTCCGTTTTGCTACGTTTGTCGACCGTGGCTTTATTGGCTAATTTTCTATCGTTTAACCGAACTGAATAGAACAGGAATTGGCCAAGCATAATACTGCTTACAAAATCCATACTCTTGAGCGCGGAGACTAGAAGTATAACAATGGCTGCGCTCAGTGCCACAATCGGAAGAAACGCGCTTTATCACTGGACTGAAATCTGCATCGGATTATGAAGCGACCAGTAAAATATCATTACCAGAAACGGCGAAAAGTGAACTAATATATCCCACGGTCGATAAATGTTGAGTAACGGAATGGATTGTTTGTGGGTGTGCGACGATGCGTTTTACTTAAAGAAGCTTAAAATATTTCAACACTCTTATAAAACCCTTTCTGCACGATGTATTTCTTAATTCGAAACGCAGTAGACTTGCGAAATTTATATTTAAACATGACAAGGTACGATGTTACAAAAACTAAAAAGACCGTAGACAAAGCCAAACCCAAAACATCTTGACTTTGCTTTGGGGACTACATATAAACTGAAATGCTCTAACTGGACTCTCCAACAGACGTTTTGCGGTGGTAGCCGAAAAATCGTTTCGGAAATGTGGCTTTCAGTGCAAAAATAGAATGCCTACAGTGTGCATGAATAGACTTCTTCATCAGTTGCATTAAAGGTTTGAGACAGTCAAATTCACCATGAACAAGCTAATAACGAGCTTATATAGGAGATTCTTAGGGAAAGTTGTAATACGTTAAACGTTTCTATGGTACTGAAATATAGGTACTGAAATATAGTAACTATCCAAACTACAAACTCGGGTACAGGTAATAAACGCAAACAACAACAACGACAACACCAACAACAACAAACTTCCAGTAGTAAAAGTATACCATATTTGATACCATAGCTATTTACATTAAGAGAGAATACCAGTAGCGTGTATATGTTATAGTATCACAACTCAGAGAAGTCGGTCAAATCTTTTGTAAAACCGTAATTTTCTAAATATTTATTTCAACCAAGAAATATTAAGCATTAAAGGTTACATACGCATAATATAAGTGAGTAATTACCTTATAATATTGTGAAAACACGTACTTACCTATACACTTAATCCCATGCACATCTAATATTGTTATAACGAAAGTGTAATCAATGATAAACTTATGTTGATTTATCTTTTCACAATCTCCACCAACTTCCAATCTTCCGCTTGTTGGCTACGTGTGCGCAAACAGATACCGGCACGCAAGCAGAGGGGCGATTCTAATATGGTTCTCTTGTCAAATCCGTGTACAGCACAAACAGATACAGCGTTGTAGGTAATTCAGTCAATGCACGTACATGCAGCCATCCTATGCTCTGCATACCTTTGAGGAGTGGTTACACTAAATACCGACGGGAAGTAGAACGTGTGACATTGACTTTTTCTCTTTAATAACATTCTGTTGCTATGTCTTGACCTCATCTTTCTTATTTTGAAGGTGATTGTAAACCTTTGGTGTCAAAAGGAGGCTGAAACCATGTAGAATTTTTAGAATAAGCAAAAGTCTTGAACAGCAATGCACAGTTATGGACTGAAAAAAATATTGAAATATTTCAATTAAATTAGCGTTGTTTGCGACTGGCAATTTGGCAGTATGTGCATTTTATGAAGCAGAACCTTCTTACAAGTTACAACAGTCGACTGATTTCTGGGTTTGTCTGATAAACAATACATAGCTCTTTTCACATATGATTCAAGGGGTCTATCATAACTGTATCTTGGTGCAATTTGTTTCTAGCCTTACGCAATTTACTATAAAGTATAGAACACACTTATTTAGTGGCGTATAACCTTGAAGTGACATTTCCGGAAGAAATCATCGTCTGTACCTTTGGCTTGAAAATGACTGCTGGTAGTTAAATCGACGGTGTTTTAACAATGGTGTTTTATCATTGAATTTTGTCATTTGAGGACATTTTATAGACAATTTTACTGTTTGTCTGTACGAATTAAGGGGTCGTGATGTGAAAATGGGTCATAATAATAATAAATTGCTCTCAAAAGGCTTCAATCACCACCTAATGTATATTGGGAGTCATTTTTGTATAATGTTAATGTGTTTTAATATTTTACATCATTGTATCTTTATTGTTTAACATATAGAAAATATCAGCGCATGGACATTTTGTTTTCAAATAGATCGTTTTTCTTTTCGTTGCTTGCATTTGAGAAACTCGTCAGGAAGTGCGAGGTTAGAGCTCTGTTTAAGCACCCCAGTCGGTCCATATTGCCGACTAACCGTTCTAAGGCGGTAACTGTCGGGTTTGCTCTTTTCCTTAAATGACTCATCACAAATTTGTTCTTACTTTTCGCTTGGCTTGCATGTGAAATACCTTTGTTCTGTGTCTTTTCGGAGTTTGGTATATGTTGCAATACTCATAGGACTTTGTCATATATTGTTATTCATGATCACAACAATGTTACTTGTGCAGTGTGGCGGTCGTAAAAAATCTCCCCGTGCATGTAATCTATGTTGTCATTTAATTCATCCTATAAGGATTGTTACGTGTATTTCCTTTGATGGACATTGAACTTTGGTTCTTCAATTCAATCTTCACATAAACAGGATGCTATAACCATTTATTCGTCTCTGGTAATGTTTGTTCATGATTCAGAAAGTTAATTTTATTTGTGGCCAACCATTTTTGTGTTGTTTTTCAAATCGATATAATACCATATTCCTTTTCTGAACACTATGTGGACATTATTTTTTCGATGACGTCACTACTTTCGTCATAACATATAGAAAATATCAGCGCATGGACATTTTGTTTTTCAATAGATTGTTTTTCTTTTCGTTGCTTGCATTTGAGAAACTCGACAGGAAGTGCGAGGTTAGAGCTCTGTAAAACCGGTTTAAGCACCCCAGTCGGTCCATTTTGCCGACTGACCGTTCCAAGGCGGTAACTGTCGGGTTTGCTCTTTTCCTTAAATGATTCATCACAAATTTGTTCTTACTTTTCGCTTGGCTTGCATGTGAAATACCTTTGTTCTGTGCCTTTTCGGAGTTTGGTATATGTTGCAATACTCATAGGACTTTGTCATATATTGTTATTCATGATCACAACAATGTTACTTGTGCAGTGTGGCGGTCGTAAAAAATCTCCCCGTGCATGTAATCTATGTTGTCATTTAATTCATCCTATAAGGATTGTTACGTGTATTACCTTTGTTCTGTGCCTTTTTGGAGTTTGGTATATGTTGCAATACTCACAGGACTTTGTCATATATTCTTATTTGAAAAACATGCATTATAGTGATTCTATCAAAATTATAGTTTTGCATATAAATGGTCTTATTTTCTATTTCTCTGAATTATATATGATCCAGTAAGCATAATTTTTCATGTTTATATCTTATTGTGTCAAGAAGAAAGTTTGGTTTAAGACAAAAATTAAGATGAAATCTAGATAAAATGCCATGACATGTTTTTTTCACCATTTTTTAAAACCTGTTTAGAACATCTATGTAAGTTATTTTGTCACAAGCACAAAACTTATTCCTACCTCAGAATTTTCGTCTGCACAGCTGTAGACTTCATCAGTGAGTGACATCACGTGGTTGGTCACGCGGGAATCGTGATGTCAAGATCCGGTCGTAGGTGTTTGTGCTTGTGACAAAATAACTTACATAGATTTAGTCAAACCAAGCTGATGAATCTGTTTGGATCTGTTTAGAACAGGTCGGCATTCCTGACAAAACAGGGGCCCCAACGTAGGACTTGCGCTCTTTAGCGTCCGGCTTTCACCAGGGATAGGTTAACATCCCTAAAAGTCTTACAACCATGCCTTTCTGACATGCAAACAGTCAAATCCATTTTTGTGCAAGACACAGCCGTGACCTAGACCTTAGCCAGATTGCGCTTTCTTCGAGTTTTGCATATACGTTATGTGACATCCATTGAAAATAAATTTTACATTTTCATTAAATAATAGCATCAAAACATGTAAGAATAACAACTTGGTACTTGGTGCAGTGATTTTTGTGACTTAAGTGGTAACTGAGAAGTTTACTCTATTTGCTTAATGACACAAGTTTGTTCTTACCTTTACATTTGGCTTGAGTGGGCATATCTTTGACCTGCCCCTTTTCAAATTGTGGTATTTGTTGCAATGGTTATGATCACAACAATGTTACTTGTGCAGTGTGGCGGTCGTAAAAATATCCCCGTGCATGTACTCTGTGTTGTCATTTTATTCATCCTATAAGGATTGTTAAGTGTATTTCCTTTGATGGACATTGGACTTTGTTTCCTCAATTCCCTCTTCACATAAACAGGATGTTACAACCATTTACTCGCCTCTGGGTTTTTTTCTTGATTAAAAAAGTTTAATTTACAATCAACAATTTTTTTTGTAGCTCTTTTCTAAACACTATGTGGACAATATATTTTAATGACCTCACTACTTTCGTAATAACTAATGACAGAAAACGTCTTCGCTTGGTCATTTTTTTTATTCAAATAGATCGGGTTTCTTTTCATTGCTTGCATTTGAGAAACCCATCAGGAAGTGCGAAGTTAGAGATCTGTAAAACCAGTCTTAGTTCCCCAGTCGGTCCATATTGCCGACTGACCGTTCCAAGGCGGTAACTGTCGGGTTTGCTGTTCTTGTTAACTGACTAATCACATATTTGTTCTTACTTTTACATTTGGCTTTCATGTGAATACATTTGTCCTGTGCCTTTTCAAATTTTTGTATGGTCATAGGACTTTGTAATATATACCTATTTCAAATATTGAACAATTATTAACAATTTCAATAGACAGATAATGATGTAGCAACAGTTTAAACTACAATTCAATTTAATTATAAAATTTACTGAAGTTGAATAATAACCGAAATTCAGTGCATGAAAACTCCACAAGTCAATTGTTTATAGAACAACATAGCGCCATCCATAGGACTTTTCAGGAACGATTACACATTTCCCCTTATATTCTTGTAGGGGACTTAAATGGATATAATCCATTATGTGGATGATGTTCTGATTACAAAAATATGGGAAAAACTTCAGAGAACTTTATTTCCCAAAATGATATATGACAAACGAATAAAAAAGCCAACTTTCTTACAGCCTGGTTCATGACATTATTCATCTCTTGACCTTTCTTTATGTCATCCTTGCATATATCTTACTTATAGCTGATTTATGTGGGAGTGACCAAATTAAACACTTTGGTTTACGGATATTGGAA
This sequence comes from Sinonovacula constricta, assembly GCA_007844125.1. Lineage (NCBI taxonomy): Eukaryota > Metazoa > Mollusca > Bivalvia > Cardiida > Solecurtidae > Sinonovacula > Sinonovacula constricta. The sequence goes on from CM017557.1 coordinate 49,190,296, forward strand.
AGAATACCATCATCATGCCTTAATTTAAATCAAGTTATGGAAAATAATGTTGAATGTTGAATTGAGTTACCACTATCGCAGTATATAATTCCAACTGTTGGTTTAGCTCTAAGTAAAAGCAAGAAGTCAAAAACAGACCCTCTCCTCCTACGTTACTTTCTCTAACTGCGCAACAATAAATACTCTAACTACCTCGAAATATTTACTCTAGGCTCCAAAGCAGAGTCATACGCCGGCTGTGCTTCCGTAAGTACCATTCATTTAAATACACAACAGTGACCACACGATTCGGCCATGTTTACAGCCGAAATTCGGGTTGTTAACCTTTCTCTTAATTTCATTTCAGATCACCCTGGTAAGAAATGTGTAGTGTTTACTGACTCTTTGTCAAAACTACAGTCTATTAAAAAAAATCTCAGTTTGACTACGCGAAAAGGCACAGAACAAAGGTATTTCACATGCAAGCCAAGCGAAAAGTAAGAACAAATCTGTGATGAGTCATTTAAGGAAAAGAGCAAACCCGACAGTTACCACCTTGGAACGGTCAGTCGGCAATATGGACCGACTGGGGTGCTTAAATCGGTTTTACAGAGCTCTAACCTCGCACTTCCTGAAGAGTTTCTCAAATGCAAGCAACGAAAAGAAAACGAGTTAAAATTGGGTCTCCTTTTGGTTTTTTGTTGTTGTTTATAGACAGAAACAAGGTCTCCCTCAGGGTTGCTTATTTCTGTTATTCTCACCAACATCAAAAAAAATAACATTGTAACAACTCTAAATAATTGAGTAAATTGTTCGATATATGTGGACGATTTTCTTATTGCTCCAAAAATATGAACACCATAGAAAGACAATTATAACACTGCCTTAACAAATTACAAACTTGTAGTAACCATAATGATATTAAATTTCCAACAACTAAAGCAAATTGCATGCATTTATGTACTTAAAATTACTTTGCATAGCGATCCAAAATTATTGCCTAAACATTAGTATTCCTGTCCTCTAAGAAACTAAATTCCTTGAGGTTATATTTGACAGAAAATTATCATTTATACCTCATATTAAGGTAAATGTAAGTATCGTAAATCCCTTAACCTTGTTGAAATTTGTATCTCATGCTGACTGGCAGCCAAAAGAAATTTTTATTACAACTATACAGATCACTGGTAAGATCGAAATTAGATAATGACAGTATTGTTTACGGTTCTGCCAGGAAATCATATCTACACTTGCTCGCCGTTGTCCACAACCAGGAACTCCGAATGGCCCCTAATTAGCTGTAATTATATCTTGATTCGTCCATTTTTACAGCCGAAGTTCGAGCTGTTCACGTTTCTCTGGATTTCATTTCAGATCATCCTGGTGATAGATTTACGAATAGTATTTACTGACTCTTGGTCAGTTCTACAGTCAATTAAAATGCAATATTGTCTGACGCCCACATACGTCCACATACGTGAACTAATTTGGAATTTCATAAAGATTCTTTTAATATTTTTTGGCTACGTAGAGTAGCCATCCGAGGAAATAAGAGAGCAAAATCTGGTTCAGAAATTACTTAGACAAATCTTTTCATTCCACACACAAATTTAAACCACTTATCAATCATATCGATATAAGTTGAGATAATGCTATTTATAACAAATTATGCGTAATTAAACCATAAGTCAGTACCAATATCTCTATTTGTAGAGAAAACAGATGGGAAGGCGTAACTATTGTCCGCTGTCGCTGTTCATGGTAGACTAATTCACTCATACCTTTTAAAATGAGAATTTCGCCAGGAACGACTGTCAAACAAAGGCGTTATAACAGATTAGGACAATGTGAACAGGCAGCTAGGAGAAAGACAGAAAATAACAAACAATTTTTTTTTTAAAATTCGCACTACTATAATGTGATATCACGGAGAAACGTTGGCGAGCAGGCATATAATATATTAAAATTAAAATAACAAAACATTAACAGAAACGCACACCAACATATCAACAAGGCAAGACATAATTTCAGGACACTTATTTATTACGTATGATACGTGTAGAGATAGTCATTAAAACACACCACATGCACAGTATTAACTTTCAAATGTGCTATCCGACAGTTTGCTTATATCTAATAAATGTAACATTTTATCACTGTTCTGGGAAATATGGGTATACATGTATTTACTGCACACACGCATACACCAGTTTAGTAAAACAAACACTTTTGCAGATGATGTAACTTTCTTAAAAAACGGCAATCAATATTCTTTTTAAACACGAATAAGCAGCATTGATACTTTGGAACAATGATGTGGCCTTAAGATTTATGTTAGCAAATCTGTAGTGTTACGAGTCGGCTTGCTTAAATATAAAACCACCAAATATTGTCTTAATAAACCTTCTTTAATGGGCCACAGATAGTACAACAACATTAGACATTACTTTTTACAATGACAAACTAAGAAAATAATAGTGAAAACTAGATAAAATAGATAAATTTGAGATAACATTTAAACAATGGGAACACAGAGAGCTTTCAATTACGGGAATAGTCCAAGTCATCATATATTACGCATTACCAAACTAATTTATTCATTTTCAGATTTACCAAATCCGTTAAAAGAAACAATACCAAAAAAAAATCTATATTCAAATTCTTAAGGGATGGATCAGGTAAAATAATAAGAAGTATAATTTATTCATGTTACAATAGAGGAGGACTACAGCTTACTAAGTTTACAAGTTTATTTACTCTCAGCACATAACATTTATGTGAAATGAGGTACAATGATAATGTTCAAGAAACAATAGAATAGAACCGAACCAGGCTGTGTTGAGGTGAGGAAGTACAGTACAGCAAATATTTCAAAGAACAACAATAGTAAGACATGTGTTAGCCAGGCGGGTCTTTAACAGTTTCAAGCACTAAACGAAAGCACTTGCTTAATTTGTTTAGTTTCTTAGGGTCATTCTCACAAATTACCATCTTTAATAAAATTGTATTTGGATGATGTGTTTTAACAAATGGGATATGCAAAGATCTTTGTGTATTAAAATATGTGCAGCGAAACAAATAGTGAAACTCGTCTCCTATCTCGTTTAAGCTGCATAGAAAACATTTACGATCATTGTGATGAACACCCTGCCAGCGTCCCCTTTTCAACAGGTAGGTGGTGGTTACGTAGCCTTAAGTTTATAATTGTTTGTAGAGATAAGTGTGATAGTTCGATATAACAGTTACCGACATTAAACTTTTTCTTGACACAGTTAAAGCGGGATGGGTATTAAGGTAACTAGATGAACATACAACTGTCAGTTAAATTGTTGTAAAAGGTAAGTTAATTAAATATGGTGATAAACTACTGTTCGAAAGTGAACTTGATTCAATACTAATTAAAACAATGCAAAAGAAAACATTTTCTTATGACATACTCAATACAAGGAGAAAAGTAAAACAAGTTTTCGGAGATCATAAAAAGATGGCAAAAACCGTTATATGGAATGACAATATAATAAAGAATAATTGTTCTCTTTTTTGCAAATCATTGTATAAAACGGGAAAAAAGTTCATAGAACTTAATTTTTACTAAAGAAATAATAAAATATTTGACTTTAACCAAATTTGCTATTTATATGATATAAAAAGAAATGATTTTAGGAAATGCCGAACACTGAAGGCAAACTTAAAGCAAAAATAAGAGAAACGCTAATTGCGGAAGGTATTGTGACAGAAATCAAAATAAACCTTTAAGAAAACATAATTAAAGCAAAAAGAGTGAACAAGTATTTAAATATGTCACTACTCAATTGCTCTTAAAAATCTAAAAGTGGAAAACAAATGTACGAATAATGTAGTTAGCATTACTACAGTTAAACAAGTTAAACAAAAATATACAGTTCTATATACAAAACATCAAGGGATTCTCCATTAAAATGTTTTCAGTATAAAATCATAACGAAAAAACTACCAATCAAATCATAAGTGTACAAATACACATATGTAAACACTAACTTATGTGAATTCTGCAACTCTGCAATTGAAACAATAAAACACTTGTTTTGGTGATGCTTTAATGTTCATCCATTATGGACTGAAATAGTCAATTTATTATTTCAACATGTATAACTGTTATTATAAAAAAGAAATTGCATTGTAAGAATAACTACAAAAAGCATGTATAGGAATATGTGATACACTTCTTTTTTAAATGAAATAGTTGTTTTTACTCGAGAACTAAACCCACGTTTAGCATATTAAACAACAAATTGCTTTACAAAAAAAATAAATGATGTTGAGTCATTTCAAAATACGGTGGAAAAGTCATTATATCCTAACCATATATATATATATATATATATATATATATATATATATATATATATATATATATATATATATATATATATATATATATATATATATATATATGCGTGTGTGTGTGACTGTGTGTGTGTCTGATTTATATATATTAATTATATTATATATTATATATATAATATATACCCGTATATATCAATAAACACAGAAATAAAAAAATCTCCAAAAAGTAATATTGTATAATATTCATATATTGTTTAATTATAGATGTTATCTTTGTATTTTAACCAAAACTTAGAAATCAAAGACCAATACTCCTAGCAAGAAAGACGAATGTTTTGTATGGAATATCTATATGTCTGTATATTAGTAGGTGTGAGCGTGTGAATGTGTGTGAAAATAAATTATATCAAAGAAAGATAACTGAAGGTTTAAGTGAATAAAATGAAATAATTATGTATTTTAGGTGTGTGATGGTGCGTGTTTGTTGATATACAGTTGATTATGTGTACTTACATTTAAATAGATGTATCGATTCTAATGATAAGCTAAATATCGAATGCATATTGCAAGACCAAGTTACAATATTAACGGTATATTGATATTAAAAGGTTTGCATTCCCCTCCATTAACTGGTGTTATTTTACGGTCTGTCTGATCCGGTGTGAACACAACTTTTCCATTTGTGGTTTGAATCTCACGAAACTTGCAAAACATTATTGATTTGGTATGCAAAGAGTGAAGGCATGATTAAATCGTAAAACATTTTACAATTTATGGTCCTTTGCATATAAGGGGCTAAGTGTGTTCTCTTAATATACTTCTGCTCTATAAATATGTTATTTCTTATAAGTGTTTGCACATTTTAATCAGATCTACAAAACAGTAAACTCAAAGAATAGTCTTATTATTTATGTCTAATAAATTATAATTAAATACTAATAATTAAATGTCACCGGACTGAGGAATGTCTGTAATGGATCAAGATGGTGTTCCTGGAATGATGGCTGCCCTGAGACATCGAGGAAAACGTTGTTTTTGTGCAATATATAAAGAAACATGTATTTATAAAAAGCTTATCATTATTTCAAAATGTTTTGTATCATTATTTATAAAGCATGTTTTACAAAAAGGAGCTGTAATTACCTCATGCTAATCTTTTTGGCTTAAGGGAAACAATCTGACATTTACGCAATGTTTTTAAATCTAGTTATGTCCTATGTTTTCGGGTATAAAACAGGGTGACCGCAATTCACGTTTTAAAATGTGTGTGTCTAGACTCAAGACAAGTTTATGCATTGAACACATTTTATTTTTATTTTAAAAAAGAATTAAGTTATGAACAATCAGACTTTAGTTAGTAATTTTAAACGCCAAGTCCATGACCTCAACATCATATTATGTGACAATGTTATAACATCAAAATACGACGCTTAAGCATTTTTTTTTCACATTTTACCTTATCATTATTTTTATTCTTAAAATTCTTGGCATACATCACATATTAAAACGTAAAGTAAAAACCGCGTAGTGAATTCCGACCTTAGTTTAAAAATAGAACATAGACTAAAAAGCTTTTCACAACATCAGTCTAATTATTTTCCTATAAGGAAATGAAATAAAACGTTCAATTTGTAATTTTACAAATAGCTATGTTGGACCGTATTTGGTACAAAAACGAATATGGTACAAATGTACCATATTCGGTCGAATATGGTACAAATGTACCATATTCGGACCGAATATGGTACAATTTTCGACCGAATATGGTACAAACATTGTACCATATTCGGTTGGAATAAGTTTTTCTATGCTCGCCAAAACGTATTTGGTACATACCAAAAAAACTCATAAAATGAAAATGGCCTACGTATATGGTACATAAATTATGTATTTCTTAATAAATGAAATAGTCTGCCGATGTGTAAACTTTTTTTCAAACTCAAATACATTGTATTAACCTAATATTGGAAGTGACAAAAGTATCATCATCATCATCATCATCGTCGTCGTCGTCGTCGTCGTCGTCGTCGTCGTCGTCGTAACTAGCAGTAACAGAAACAGCTAACCTAACCACACTTTACATGGATTTTGCTGGTTGTGTAACTGTTTCGCCGGCTAGCTCAGTCGGTTGCGCGTCAGATTGGCACGCAGGCGGCCTGGGTTCGATTCCCGGGCGGGCCAGATACTTTCGTGGAGATTGGTCACGAAATGATTTCTACTGCCATTCTTCCCCTACCGCTGTTTCAAGTAGGGCAGTTGTCAATTACTGGCGAATGTATCTGCTTAGTACTGGTTACTAAGTACTAGTACTCTAAGACTAGAGACGTGCTTGCTCGAGGTAACTCTGTAAAAGTTTGAGGATTATCGCATTTTGGTTATGTTCATAGAGTGTGAACTTGTAAGGGTAAAGGTAGGCGAGCAAATCCATGAAGCGCGCCAGCGCTTCTTGGAAAATTTGATCGTTTAATACCCCTCGGTATTAATGCTTATATTTTAATACATTTTAATAATAATTGGTAGGTTTTGTCCAGATATGATTGCTTTAAGCAAACGTCGTTGCAGGAATGTCGACGTCGCATTCGATTGGTCGAATGACGTCGCGTCAGCCATATTAATGATTTCGTGCATTGTTTGGGTCAATCTAAAACTTCTGACAAGAAGATATTGCATGAGAAAATCCGAAAAATAAACAAGAAATTGGGCCGAAAAAATAACTAACGAAATTCATATTTCATGCATTTGCAGTTGTTTTACGATAGAATTTCTTCGATATAATTCAATATCCTTTGGTCAGTAGTTTTAGATTGACCCAAACAATTCACAAGATCATTAATAGCAATTTTCAAATTTTTAAAACTTTTTTTTTCGAAAGTGTATTTTCACCAAAATTCGATTTAAGAGATTTTGAGCTCTTTTAAATGAATATATCTCTCCAAAAATAAGGATGTTTGACTGGCTGCTTTAGACAGGTGTGACTGTATTCCTAAACATTACTTTGTAAAGTTGATTTGTCGTTCCGACGTCATATTGCTGAGAAGCCGACAAAGCTTTGAAGTTTCCGATTTTTTCTTTGATAACGTGCCGCTTTAAAAAGGCGGGAATTTTGCACACGAGTCTTACTCAGAAGTCAGTAACCATATTTGACTTGGCGGTCGGCAAGAAAAGTTGTGATTTTCGACTAGAAAGAATTGAAATCCAAACTTTCTTCAAACTTCAAAAGAATTCTTGACAGTAAGTACTGTACATAATTTTAATTTTCAGTTGTCTTAATATGCATTGATGTTTTAACATGCATTGATTTTTATGTTTTATGCCCCCCCCCCCCCCCCCATGCGGATGCGGACCCTTTTTGCGGACAATTCTAATTACACCTAGTTAATTATTTTCAATTGAAATACACCAAAATTGGTATTTTTGTCCTATTTATTGAATATTTACATAATATACATCTGCATACTTCTACTGTTTCATTTTTGTTAACTTTTCTTCTGAAAACAAAATGCACGAACTCCCAAGCCAAACATTGGGCAAGATTTGCCCATGAAAACAGACATTTTTTTTAAAGATTCATAAATAAATTATATACCGACTGGTAAAGCTTGTCAGACGTTAGCATTTCAAATTGCAATGCTTTTTTAGTTCATTTACGTTCAAATGACTGTGTGGATTTCCATATAACCCAGAAAATAAACGCTAATCACTGTAAAATGAAAATTAAAGTAAAAAGCAGCATAAAATAAATGAAAACATACTTGAAATACTTATACTGTAATTAAAGGGTTAAGACAGAGGGCAGCTTAGACATTTTACTTACAAAAATGATTACGTATGCGGGTACATGGAATATGGCACCCGCACGATAACTCTGCGGATACAGTTACTGATACGGGTGGCTACGGATGCGGGTGCGTATGCGTGTACAAGAAATAGACGGCATTCTCTAGAGGTCTTCTACCAAGGTTGTTCGAATATTGCCCCTGGGGTTAAAATTGGCCCTGCTCTGTCGGACAGTATTTGGTACAAAAACGCTTAGTTTAACTATATAATTATTATATAGAGAAATTTAAAAATATATATCTTTTTCTCTAAAACCACTTTGCCCAGAGCTTTGATATTTGTTATGTGACATTTTCTATTGAACTTTCGACTTTTGATGAATTAAACCTTGACCAAGTGACTTAATTTTGAAGCTTTTGCCTTTATTTTCCTTACAGTTATTACAGCTCAATCTGATTTTGGTGAAAAATACACTTTCGAAAAAAATTGTTTCAAAAGTCGCTATTAAAGTATTAATGATTTTGTGAATTGTTTTCGGTTAATCTAAAACTACTGACCAAAGGATATTGAATTATATCGAAGAAATTGTATCGTAAAACAACTGAAAATGCATGGAAAATGGATTTCGCGTTAGATCTACTAACGCGATATTTTCGGCCTATTCCATTCCTATTCAATAAATAGGACAAAAATACCAATTTTGGTGTATTTTAATTGAAAAATAAAAAATCTTGTTATTTTTTCGGATTGTATTTGATGTCATGCAATGTCCTCTGGTCAGTATTTTTAGATTAACCCAAACAATTCACAAAATCATTAATAGCGACTTTTGGAAACAATTTTTTTCGAAAGTGTATTCTCCACCAAAATCAGATCGAGCTCCTTTAATCTGTAGATTTGAACATTTTAAATTTTATGGAGTTTATAGGTCTTTGACCTTCGAACCCTGCCTAGTCGTGACTTCTGGTGAGCGACCTAGGCCCCCAGGGCCCCTTCTTTATATCCCTTCCATCCACGTAGCATTGGTTTCTACAGACCGTTTGTCCGTTGACCGCCATAAGTTTGCCCGCTATTTTTCCCCTGAATTTGAATTCGGTTGGATTTCAATGAAACTTTACATGAAGTACTTGCTACTTTCATTGCGCATATTGCCCGGAAGTTCGGATTGTAAATTTTAGCGGAGCTATCAGACGAGTGATTTTAGCTCAGCTCATGTCGTGAGACATTCGTTTTCGACACGCGGTGTTCAATACAAGCTCTATTAACTAATGAAGTATAAATGTATAATAACTTATTATATTATTTCAGATGAAGGAAGCAATTAGGAGAAAAAGGAAGCAATTAGGGTGCTTGCCCAGGTCGAAGTACGACATTATTGTCAGATGTTTAAACGGATCGTTCGATGTCCCTGTGAAGAAACGGACACCTGAAGAGAATAATTGTTTGGCCATGATTAGAAAACGTAAGGACTTCGAGCTTGGTGACCGGGGTTCTTTATTGTGTGGCGGAAAGCAAGTCCTTGTGAAAGAAGATCTTCCTAGATTTGTTGAGAAGATGTTCATGGAAAACAAAGGATGTGGAGCAAGGGTTATTTACAACAAACTGAAAGTAAATTACACGGGGTTCTCGGAACAAGCTATCCTTGAAATACTGTACAATAGCAAGTATTACCATGAGAAGTATCCGAGATTTACAAACAAGCCAACGCCAAAGACAATTACAGAAGAGGAACCAGGCAAAAGATGGCAGATTGACATAATTAACATGAAAAATCAAAGTGTTAGCTACAAGGGGTCCACATACAGTTATATTCTACAAGTCGTGGACGTTTATTCTAGGTACGTTATGCCAAAACCCCTGAAAACGAAGAGTTCGCGTGAAGTTGCAAAGGCATTAGAGGACGTGTTGATGGTTAACCTTGCCCCTGACATCATCCAATGTGACAACGGACTGGAATTTAAAGGCCCTAGTATGAAACTTTTGTTGAACAAGTACAACATCAAAATGATCAATAGTAGGCCGTATCATCCTCAATCACAGGGCAAGTGTGAAAGGTCAAACAGTGTTATAAAGGCCAAGATTCTATTTGCAACAAAAAGTAAACGTGGATTTAACTGGGTCGAAGGGCTTCAAGATTTAGCCTATGCCATAAACACAAGTTTCAAACGAGTTCTTGGGGGTCTCACGCCCTTTGAAGCCTACTACGGAAGAAGTCATGTTTTTACCAAAGAACGTCATAGTTCTCGTGAAATAAAGAAAACCATACGGCGAGCAAATAAAAAGGCTTACAGGTCGCTGTTGAAAAACGCAACTTCCCCAAGCAAGTACAAAGTAGGAGAGACAGTATTAATTCGCTATCCCTTTCGAAAATCCAGGGTGCCAACCAAAAGATATGTTATCGAAGGCAAGGTAGAAAAAGTAAAACGAAATGGTGTTTATATCGTGTCATTTCAAGTACCGAACAAACCCGAACTTGGATTCGTAAGCAAATCGGTTGGGGTCGAAAACATGACTAGCCTAACTGTTGCGTTAGAGAAACAACGAAAAATTAAAAAACATTCATTAAAACAGAACCGCTCAGAGAAACAAAATCACAGAACTAAGTACTAACATGTTTTAACACACCATGAAAATCTGCAGTTGTTGGATGGGGTGAATATTGCCATGGACCCAAATCCGGATGGAAATTGTCAATTTGCTGCTATATCGCATCAACTTGGTAAAATTGGTATATACAAAGACGTAGATGCTTTACGTAAGGAAGCAGTCCATCACATTGTAGAAAACAGATATTTCTATGAAACTTTTGTCTATGATGAAACATTTGATGAATACGTTAAGAATATGTCTAAGAATGGGACATACGGCGACAACCTCACGCTCATTGCACTTATGAGAGAATATAATTTGCAGTGCCTGGTAGTTTCTACCCGAGGACTAGAACACTCATCAATTGTGTCAGCAGATGGAAAGTTCGATGGTGATGTTGGAAAAATTGCATTGGGGTATTTCCCAGAAGGATTTGGCATGCATTACGTTAGTATCCGTATCAATCAACGCGTGTACAAGGAAATAATATCACGCTTAGAACAGTCGTATGACAACGGTGACTCTGGCGACAGCGCTGCGTCTGGCGACAACGCTGCGTCTGGCGACAACGCTGCGTCTGGCGACAACGGTGACTCTGGCGACAACGGTGACTCCGGCGACACCGCTGCGTCTGGCGACAACACTGCATCTGGCGACAACGATGACTCTGGCGACAACGATGACTCTGGCGACAACGCTGCGTCTGGCGACAACGGTGACTCTTGCGACAACGGTGACTCCGGCGACAACGGTGACTCTGGCGACAACGGTGACGTCTCTGTGTGTTCAGCCCTGAAAGAGCTTCAAGATATGATAAACAATAGGAGGGCACAGAGGCGAACGACTTTTCCATTTCTGATGTTACCACTTCACATTCAAGTTGAAATTTTTAAGTTCTGCATACAATCAAACCCGTCAATCCAGTTTGTGTTGGCGAAGGTCGGCAAACCCTTTAGAGATTTAATAAGGTCAATGAGTTTGCAAACACCTAGAATTTACATTCGGCCGGATATTGGACTAGATACTAGTAACAGAAATCCTGTTAGCGTTCGTTTCCTATTAACAAGAGCGGGCAGAAACAGCGGTCTTATTTCGGCAATAAAAGAAATCATCAAGGGGCCAAAATGGGCAAACGCATGGCTGCGTTTGCGTGTTAGTGGAATCGGTTGGTATGATATCATAGATGTCATGTACAGACATTACAGGTGAAATATACATGTATATCGGTGTTTGGAAACCTGTTATGTTATTTTTGTGATTGATGATTATGTTCTTCTACCGGAAATTTGTTGTCATTTGCTCATTTAATGGTAACTTTTTACGAAGCACATTTGGGATATTTTGGCTGCTACTAAAATTAATGTATATATGTATATTATGTCTGGTCAAAATGCTACAGTTGGATTAAAATTTAAATGCTGTTCTATGTTCTTCAATATTACTTTGAAAAATCCTGTCAGTATACCAATAAATGAAAAAAGTACAAGTTTGTTGAATCTCTTGAATGAAACAAATTATAAAATACAAAATGTAAAATGAATATGTGATGATGATGATGACAAAACATTTGTGATGATGATGATGGTAAAAAAATTGTGATGATGATGGTGGTGGTGATGATGATGACAGTGGTTATGATGATTGGGGTTTGATGATTGTGGTGATGATGATGATGATAATGATGATGATGATGATGATAACAAACGTTTTCGGATGATGATGACAGCGATGTTTATCGGACGATGATGATGGTTATAATGATGATGATAAGATTTTAGATGATGATGACGGCGATGTTTATCGGCCGACGATGATGATAATGATGATGATGATAACAAAATATTTGTGATGATGATGATGGCGATGTTTATTGGCCGATGATGATGATGATATTCTCATCGTCGTCATCATCATCACAACATCCTCATTATCGACCGAAAACATCGCTGTCATTATCATCACAAAAAAAACTTTTGTGATCACCATTACGATCATGATAATGGATATGATGATGTTGGTTTTGATGGTGATGATGATGGTGGTGTTGGTGAAGATAACAACGATGATGATCATTGGGGTGTTGATAATTGATGTGATGATGATGATGATGATGATAACAAACGTATTTTGATAATTATGACAGCGATGTTTATCGGTCGATGATGATTATTATAATGATTATGATGACAAATGTGTTTTGATGATGCTGACGGCGATTTTTATCGGTAGATTATGATGATGATGATGAGTGTGTACCATATTCGGAACGAATGTGGTACATTTTTCATCCGAATATGGTACAAGTTTGTACCATATTTGGTCAGGCATTTTACCCCAAAACTGCAGATACGTATATGGTACAATTAGACAGTTGTACCATATTCGGCCGAATATGGTACAAATTTGTACCATATTCGTTTTTGTACCAAATACGGTCCGACATAGCTACAATGTTCCATTAAATCCATTTACCAGAATTCCTTTGAAATGGCCGAGATTATTGTTGACATGTCTAAAGCGGGATCCTCATCCCATTTTTAATTTTAACGAAAAAATTTCATTATTATATTAGGAATAGGTAAATAAGAAAAAGGTCCTATCACAATTTCCACAGATAATTTTATCTACCTGTAGACAACGGCAAACTAGGTAAATGTAAATGTGACAAAAACACAGAGACGAGACGTAACACACTAAAAGAAAAAACCATCATCATTTTATTAGGAAATTCAGTCAATGATGTTCGTCTGAAAATCCTAATAACCACTTTACCGCTTCTGTTTATGTAAATTATGAAAACTTTATAAGAGTATTATATTGAGTAACAAAGAAAGTTTTTTTTTATTAACTATTGTGTCAAGCATGCAAAAAACTTTTGAAGAAACAAAGTCTAATATTGCTTAAACCGAAGCATCAAATTTTATGCGTTATATTTTTACAAAATATTTGTGAAGGAGGTTGAATTTGACCAAATTAATAGCTTCAAATGCAACAGTACGTCTAACTTTTCGGACTACGGAATGAGATGCACATGTATAAAGGGAAGATCGAGCTCGCTTGGCTAGATAACCACGTATCTTGCTGAACTTGCCCCTTGCTTAATACTTATATTTAAAATAATTATGTGCAAAACTGTTTCGTTCAAATGTAACACGATTAAGCATTAGCTGCAGCTGCAAACATGAGCTAATACACATTTAATGGGAAGATCGGGCTCGTTTGTCAAGATAACTCCGTATGATGCTAAACTTAACCCGTACTAAATACATACATTTATTTCATTCAAATGTAACAATATACATCTTTATCAGATATGTCACAACAGGTGCTGGCTGCTCTTAACCTACACCATTGGTACCGGACCTGGTAGCGCAATCGGTAGAGCGATGGCTCCAGGTACGGGAGGCCCCGGGTTCGATCCCGAGCCGCGACATACCAAAGTCGTCAAAAATGGTAGTGGTATAGCTCCCTTGCTATCGCTCAATAAAATTTAAGGGTAGTTCCGCGACTGGTTGGCCCGGTGTCAGAAAAATGTGACTAGGTGTGGTATCATGCCAGGTGTCCACGATATACCATACACAGTACAGGCAGCACTATATCTGCTTCAAGGAGACACTGTCTGCAGATAACTACAATACTGTTGGTGGGATGATAAACCCAGTAAGGAAACATATTTGCTTTAGCCTTGTCAATGCGTTTAATTCGGGTTTGGAGGTAAACACATGGTCTAGTACTGGTTGGAAATTGAAAGAAAAACAAAAGACCTACATAAATTTTCATCATTTTTGATGAGTAGAAATATGTGTAATACTGATCATGAATACCAATTATTACATCTCATGCATACAATGTGTATTCAATATTACATATCGATAGTATATGCATAGGCTACATAATTTGTTGGGCATGTGATTATTAATGACAAAAAGCTATAAAGTCGTAACTAAACGATGACAACTTATAAAAACATTAAAACTGTCTGGTAAACAGACTTTCATGCATTAAAATGTGTATATGACACATAAGTACACTTATATGATCTTGCATAAACATAACACTTACGCAAATTAAGGTGGGTGTGTATATACAATATAAATACATATACAGGTGACTCAAACATAATATTAATATGCATTTGCGTATAAATACATAAAACATACATACACAAATGTGATCTTATTTACACTTTTGCATAACATAAATATGCATTTAATGTGTACAGCACACAAATACACATATGTGTATCTTACTTATACCTTAACATAACACAAATATGCATAAAAGTGTCTACTCAACATTAATACACTTATGTGTACAATCTTATGTTTATTCAAATAAAACACAAAGCACATTAGCTTGTACATATATCATCCATGCATACATGTACTAACTTTATGGGTAAATTTTGTTAAAACAACATTGATTTACACGATCTTCTAAATGTTCTAGCCTTTTATACGTAACAGTAATTTACACAAATACAAATCTAATGAGTTTTTATACATTACACTTATGCAAATGGGATTGTGTCTGTTTCACGTATGCGAGTTGGTTTATACAACATAAAAAGTGCAAGGGCTTAAGCGCATACATTAAATAATGACAATGTTTGAAATCTTAAAAGACTTTTGGATGAATCAAACTCTCTACTTATCTGAAAACGTACATAGAATACACCAAAAAGATGGAACAAAATATTAAGTCGATTATTAAAATACATTAACAGCTGCAGTTTGGGGCAATTTGAAATCGTTTTATAATAATGCAGACTCTTAATCCGGCCGTTAGATAATATTTCACCCTACATCAAGTGTGCTAATTGATTATAAATGATTTATTTAATTCTTTATAAGAATAATTTACAAAATGATATCTTAATGCCGGTATACACTCAATGCAGCCTACTTGTAGCAAATCGTTATTTTAGATAAATTCATTGATGTCTGTATATTTTACTGACACATTTATCATCATTATAAGGTCGTCCTAATATTGCTTTCTGGACCTCTCCGATGTTCACATTTCTCGTGCTCGGACTCTTATCGATTTCGCTAAAACATAAAATAAAACATTCAAAAAATACAAGCATCGACAAGGAACAAATAAATTTCGCGTGTATTCTTGGACATATATACTCACATTATAACCTATTTAACACAAACACACAACAGAGCTTCCGACGAAAAACGTCGTTTTAAATATTAACCTTTATAACATGCTACATTTATAACTGAGCCAATTACAGTCGCATTTATGCACAAACTTCATAAAAAAGATAACTTAACATATTGCCAGAGACTCAGCAGCAAACATTACCGATCTTGAATAAACAACTCCGTCTTTCGGCTGGCTGACCTGGATATCTAAACATTTGTCCTGTAAATTCGTGCTAAGCATAATAAAAGGTAAAAAAAGTTTTAAAAAAATGTCACAATGAAACGAAGCTTATTGATAAATACAAGAATGATGATATTTCAAGAAATAATAATGAAAGCGCCAAAGCACGCGTTTTCCCCCAACTGGGCATCTCACTCAAAAGATACTTAAGTCATAACACTTATTACAATAGAACATTGACATCACTCAGTATTTCCGTGAGACGGACGCCATTGTAAGCAACATCCTTCAAAGTTTTTTTCTAAGAAACTAAGTTAGTTAAACAGCTTCCAAAGAGTCTCAAAGTCCCGACATTGAATCAAACACCGCCTCTGGGTTTCTTTGTATACTGTCATCGTGGCTTTCCGGTGACGGCAAACACTGAGCATTCTCCGGACGTCCGTACCGGTACACGTGTAAACCCCGCCCTACGTTGTCCTGGTCTCGGGGTTCGACCCTCACCGCGTCACCAGAACCCATAGCAGGATCTTCGTCGAAGTAATTGTACGGCAGAAGGAAAAACTCGAGCTGGAGACCGACTGTTGGGGTCACGGGGAAATCCTCCATGTGGGGAATATGCTGCACTCCCATTGTGACCCACGTGACCAGGTCCTAGAAAAAAAAGAATCACAAGCCATTAATTATATTTTTTTACACAAACCGGATTATGAAATGCCTGGCTTACTAGATAGAAAGAAGGTAAAACTAAGCATATAACAGAGACAAATCAGTATCTGATTGATTGGGTGTGAATAAAATCTAAATATGAGTAATATAACTGATTTCAGTCGTTACAGGTTTGATCTTACCACTTAATTTTGATCTTTCTGAAACATTTAGACATATTGCTAAACAAACGTGATTTCAAAAGTTCATGTTAACTATTGATGGTCCATACGGGTATATAAATATATTGACATGCAGCGATCAAAACGATCTTATTTAAATCAAATTATTTATTTTTGAGTTAAAAAGACAGAAACATTATTTCGTTTGTCACTGTTACATTTAATTTGTGTGCCTTTGTATAGAGGTAGTTAGAACTTCAATATTTATGGTAATTCTGATAGGACTTTTTTCGTATTTGTCAACTTACTTCGTCCAGAATGTCTTCATCATCATCTATAAAGCTTTGGAAGTTGACAGTAGGTTTGTCAGCATCCCAGATGGCGTAGACGGAGCTGCTGCGCCTCTCATTCTCCTTATACTTTGTCACAGCCACCTGGTAGCGGGTCCACGACACTGACGGCTCCTGACCACGACCTTCCGGAAACAGCTGAAACGGTGTTACGGTAACTGGTTACTCAGCAAATTCAGCACTGTTAATTAGAACGGGTATGGGAATTTGAATGTACCAGTAAGTAAAATCGATGCCAGGGCCCTGATTTTAATACAAACATCATTCACATACCAACTTTTTTGTTTTGTAAATCGTTAACATGCCTGCATATTGATGAAAAGTGAGAGCCAAGACCTCACCAATGCAATTATAGAAACTGCAAAAGTTTCAAAAAATGAAAGAAGTTCCTTAAGCCATAGCTTTTCATTAATGAACTGATAGGTACAAACCGGAAAAGTGTTTTCAGTTTCATTGCTAATTTTGCATCTTAATGTCATTTAGTTCTTGAAATTGTCGATACTCATCATAAGTTGCCATAGTCAGAAAATCCACAATTCAACCTGCTATATGTTTTTTATGAAGAAAGATATAGATTGTGTGAGAAATATCCTTTTTCTGAATCCGATACGAATATTTACACATCCTATTGACATAAAATCCCTTGTTATCAGAAAAATGTTTAACATTTTTCCAATGCAAGTTATTGGTATCTTTTAAAGTATCCTTACTTGCACAACCATTATCGGCAATATATACTTTTGCCATATTGTATAAAGTGTCATGAACAAGTACTCGTACTTCGAAGTGATCGAAATCAACCCAGGTTAACACACTGAAGCCTCACCTGTTTAGATACACCTTTTACAAGCAGTCTGTAAGCCCTCGGAACTCCTTGTGTCGACGTGAAGTCTTTGTTGTAAAACGTCAAATATCTTGGACTATTTAGATCAAACTTTAAAGCCGCCTGTTTTTCAGTGCTGACTTGATTACGGATAAATTTCGTCTGTCCGTAACGGGCATTTGTTTCTGTCGACCATTTCGAGTTATCCACATCTGTTGGTTTAATATCCAGAGTCTCGAAGCGGTTGGCCTTCCCATTGATGTCCAAGTCCGCTTTGAAGTGGAACATGTGCTGGTGGAGGTTTCCGGTCACGTGTTCTCGCAACCGGAACCCGTAGTCATCTTCGGGCGGGAACCTGTAAGCCGTCAGGATGAAACCCGTTGACATGGCTTTGACCTCGACTGCCCCATTCTGGTGAAAGGTGAAGTCAAAGATGTAATCATAGTTAAGGACAGTGGCAATAGTACGAACTGTAAGCACAATATCTTGCATTCCTTCGTAGAATTTATTTGTTGGGGTAGTGGCGGAAAGATGTCTTCTGAGCGGTATTCCAGTGTTATGCTCAAACACACAAAATGCTCGATCGTATCGGACTGGTTCCTCGCTGTACTCCATCACATGGTCAGCGCTAAGGAACGTCGCATGACTCGGACAGTCCGCTCCGGCAACAAGTGCCCTGGCCCTGGAGCCAATTAAGGCAACGCTGTCAACATAGTCAGCAAATCTCATAGACGGGTCGTGGCCCGAGTACATCACGGAGATTTCTTGCAAACTTAGCTCGTAAGCGATTCTCTTCTTGTTGAACCGAATATCAAATATCTGAGGCCCCGACATAGATGACATGCGAATATCGAAGTCCCACAGCATATAATTAATATGTCGACCTTTAATGGAGTATCTCTTTCCACTTGGTTCATACTCTAATGGTGGCATTAATGGTTCTTTGGGGAACTCGGTGCCGCGTCGGTGCATCGAAGAATACATTTCTTTTATATTTTCAGGGAAAGGAATCTTGGTTTTCCGGACGGACCCATAGCTGTACGCCTCCTTAAGCTTTTCAAAGTTGTCGAAGCTAGAGCCGCCGTATAAAATTTTGTTGATGGTGTATTCCTCGATGTGGTTGCTGGTGAGGTCGACTAAGACTCTAAAATCATACGGATGGATGGTGGGAAACTCGACAACAGGTGTCAGCCAGAACCACATTTTCCTTGTAATTGGTTGTTTACTTGTAGCAGGAGAAACTGGTGTAATGAAGGTAAATGCAATACATTTATCACCACAATCAAAAATCTTGCCGCCATAACTTTCCTCTAAAATGTCACCAACTTGTTGGTGAACTTCTTCAGAGACAAAGTTAAGTGCTCCTATCGTTTCTGGAGTGTTTAGCGGTCTATAGCGAAACGGGTACGTCTTGTGATTTTTCTTGTAGATCGGGTAGGGTAGAGGACCGACTATGTACTCTTCGACGTAAGTTTCTGGTGCATCTCCCCTGAATATTAAGACAATGGCTTCCCTTTCTGGTTGTGGCTTTCCTTTGTCCAAATAGCCCAGAGTGAGTTCCTTGTTTGGTACGTTTAACTCCATTGTGTAAATGTAGCTGTTATTGCAGCGAATGTTCGAGGCTTTGACCAAGTTCAGATCCGCCTGGCTGTACAGATACTCCCTGACGGCGGCGATTTCTTGTTCGGTTAGGTCGTAAAATGGCGGAATGACTTCTGGAGTCTCAAGATCAATCATGGCAGATTTAACAGGGCATGGCACAGGTTTGGCTTCCTCGATGTCGTTCTGGAGATCTTTGATGACAAGAGCGAGAGCTAGAACTAAAGCGACAACTAGAGCCACAAGAACGACAATCACGATGCGAAAGACTCCGATCTTTCTCCGGTTTTTTGTCACCTCTTCGGACATGGTTGTTGTTTAACCTGAAGAGATAAATTAACAAGATGGTTTTCACTACATATTATATTCTAAAATATTAATGCAATTCAAAAGTTGGTTTTATCGCACAGTTGTAGGTATGTTTCATCTAACTCATTACAACAATCTGAAGTTCTTTCATTTGTGGGGACATTAGCTTTTTTGTCAAGGTATAAATGTCTCACATTGGTACCGTTATCCACTACCTCGCGTCCTCACGGACGTTATACACTACTTCTAATATTGTAGTGATACGCTACCTCTCTGACTGACTATATACATTTCCTTTCATGGTTGACGTTATTCACAATATCCAATAGTAGACTATATTCGATGGTTAACGTTATACACTACTTTCCCTGACTGACGTTATACACTACATCCCATGGTTGACTTTATGCACTACCATCCCTGGCTAAAGTTATGCACTACATCCCATGGTTAACGTTTTACACTACATTCCCTGTTTGACGTTATACACTACATCCCCAGGTAGACGTTCTACATTACCTCGCATGGTCGACATTATAAACTACATTCCATGGTTGATACTACGTCTCCTGAATGACGCTATACACTATAATCGTTGACGTCATACACAACCTCCACCTGGATGACATTATGCACTATATACCATGGTGGACGTTAAACACTTCATTGACACTGTACACCGCCCTTGTTGACGTTATACACTACCTACCCTTTTTGACGTTATACACTACCTACCCTTGTTGACGTTATACACTACCTACCCTTGTTGACGTTATACACTACCTACCCTTGTGACGTTATACACTACCTACCCTTGTTGACGTTATACACTACCTACCCTTGTGACGTTATACACTACCTACCCTTGTTGACGTTATACACTACCTACCCTTGTGACGTTAAACACTACCTACCCTTGTTGACGTTATACACTACCTACCCTTGTTGACGTTTACACTACCTTCAATGATTGATGTTATACACTCTCTCGAATGGCTGACCTTATACATACAATGCCTTTTACTTTGTTAACGCATTACACATCATTTTATAACTAGCATGCAACCGGACCTGGAAGCGCAATCGGTAGAGCGTCGGCTCCAGGTACGGAAGGCCCCGGGTTCGATCCCGGGCCGCGACATACCAAAGTCGTTAAAAATGGTAGTGGTATAGCTCCCTTGCTAACGCTCAAGCAAATTTAAGGGTAGTTCCACGAGTGGTTGGCCCGGTGTCAGGATAATGTGACTGGGTGTGGTATCATGCCAGGTGTTCACGGCATGCTATACACAGTGAAGGCAGCACTATATCTGCTTCAAGTGGACACCGTCTCCAGATAACTGAAATACTGTTGATGGGACGATAAACCCAATAAACAAACAATAACTAGCATGCAACATTATCTTATACTTGACATCATATAGTTTCTACCACAGCGGCAATACGAACATAATTGTATGATGTATGCATTTTAATGAATTAAGCATTATACTATTACAGAATGTAAGATTAAATTATAACAAATCCGTGTTATACCTTAAGCACAAAGAGTAAAAAAAAGCTAATTTTGTTCGTAACGCACCGTCGACCTAATTAATTTCAGGTGACATGATAATTAGTGCCTCATCTAAATATTAAGAATTGTTGAGACGACCAAGCTGTGCCTGTGTTTTCGTTCGTTGTTAACACCCAGCTCGGCAAAACCTGTTCATGCAAAGGGAAAAAAAGGTAAAGAACAAAATCACCCTGCGTTCATGACCTTAACCAGTTGCTGTTATGTCTTTAAATGAATTTTGTTACCTATTTCATTAACTTGTTAACATATACATTTGTTGGTTTGAAATATCATACTGAGTTGGACAAATAGCGGACAAAGGGTTAGGCAGAAAGAACGAAGGTCCCGCAGTGGACCTTTAGGACAGGGCTTAAAATGTGTGTGTGTGGTTTTTTGTGTTGGTTTTTGTGTGTGTGTGTTGTTGTTTTTGTGTGTTTTTGTGTTTGCACTATGCCTCTAAGACATACATTAAGGTAAGGTTATAATTTGCTTACTCTATCATGGAAACTTGCAATGCATACATATGGGCTATGTTGTTTACTGTGTAAATGTAAATTGCCATTTGTAAGGCATACATCTGGGCAAGACTGAATAATAATTTTTTGTAATTGTGTATTGTATTGTCTTTTGTCGTGCTACATTTGGTTGAGACTTCATGTTTGTATAATTGTTCATTGTCTCTTGTAATGAATATATTCAGGTAAAGTCACATACTGTGTAATTGTGTACTGCATTTTCTATTGCATATATTTAGGCAAGATTTCATACTGTATAATTGTGTATTGCATTTTCTATTGCATATATTTAGGCAATGTTTCATATTGTGTTATTGTGTATTGCATTTTCTATTGCATATATTTAGGCAAAGTTTCATATTGTGTAATTGTATATCCTAATTTCTATTGCATATATTCAGGCAAAGTGTTACACATTGTGTAATTATGTATTGCATTTTCTATTGCATATATTTAGGCAATGTTTCATATTGTGTAATTGTGTATTGCATTTTCTATTGCATACATTTAGGCAAAGTGTTACATATTGTGTAATTGTGTATTGCATTTTCTATTGCATATATTAGGGCAAAGTGTTACATATTGTGTAATAGTGTTTGCATTTTCTATTGCATATATTTAGGCAAAGCTACATATTGTATAATTGTGTATTGAATTTTATAGTGCATATATTCAGGCAAAATGTTACATATTGTGTAAATGTGTATTACCTTTAATAAGATGTACATTTGGACAAGGCTACATTGTATGTAATCATAAATGACATCATGCAAGACATATATAAGGATAAAGCTATAGTTTGCGCAATCGTGCATTGCGTTTTGTAATTCATAAATTTGGTCAATGTTACATTTTGTGTAATCGAACATCGGTTTTGGCAAGGCAAAGATTTGGTCAATGCTATAT
This sequence comes from Sinonovacula constricta, assembly GCA_007844125.1. Lineage (NCBI taxonomy): Eukaryota > Metazoa > Mollusca > Bivalvia > Cardiida > Solecurtidae > Sinonovacula > Sinonovacula constricta. The sequence continues at coordinate 49,213,185 of CM017557.1, forward strand.
TTTGGGTAATCCTGCATTCCTAAACTAAGGCATTAATTATGACAAGGCTTTATCTAGTGCAATCGTACATTGCTTTAAATAATGCACACGTTTGGACTATGCCTTATATGTGCAATCGTGCATTGCCTTAAATAATGCACATGTTTGGACTATGCCTTATATGTGCAATCGTGCATTGCCTTAAATAATGCACACGTTTGGACTATGCCTTATATGTGCAATCGTGCATTGCCTTAAATAATGCACATGTTTGGACTATGCCTTATATGTGCAATCGTGCATTGCCTTAAATAATGCACATGTTTGGACTATGCCTTATATGTGCAATCGTGCATTGCCTTAAATACATGTAATGCACATGTTTGGCCTATGCCTTATATGTGCAATCGTGCATTGCCTTTAATAGTGCACATGTTTGGACTATGCCTTATATGTGCAATCGTGCATTGCCTTAAATAATGCACATGTTTGGACTATGCCTTATATGTGCAATCGTGCATTGCCTTAAATACATGTAATGCACATGTTTGGACTATGCCTTATATGTGCAATCGTGCATTGCCTTTAATAGTGCACATGTTTGGACTATGCCTTATATGTGCAATCGTGCATTGCCTTTAATAGTGCACATGTTTGGACTATGCCTTATATGTGCAATCGTGCATTGCCTTAAATAATGCACATGTTTGGACTATGCCTTATATGTGCAATCGTGCATTGCCTTAAATACATGTAATGCACATGTTTGGACTATGCCTTATATGTGCAATCGTGCATTGCCTTAAATACATGCACACGTTTGGACTATGCCTTATATGTGCAATCGTGCATTGCCTTAAATATTGCACATGTTTGGCCTATGCCTTATATGTGCAATCGTGCATTGTCTTAAATACATGCACACGTTTGGACTATGCCTTATATGTGCAATCGTGCATTGCCTTAAATACATGTAATGCACATGTTTGGACTATGCCTTATATGTGCAATCGTGCATTGCCTTAAATAATGCACACGTTTGGACTATGCCTTATATGTGCAATCGTGCATTGTTTTGTAAAACTTTAATTTAAACTACATTTAATGCCATCGCGCATCGCCTGTCGTAAGGCATACATCTGGACAATTGTCCAAAATCTTTTGCCTGGCACATATTTGGTCAATGGTACAGTTTGTTCAAACGTGCATTTCCTTTTGTAAGGCATACATTTGGCATTGCTATATTTTTCGAAAACGTAAATTGCCTTTTACAAGGCAATAAAAAGAATAATGCCTCATTTTGTGCATTTTTGCATTGCCTTTTAAAAAGCATGTGTTTGGACAATGCTGCATTTAAAGCAGTCATGTATTGCTTTCTGCAAATATCTTTTATTTGGACAAAACTGTATTTTGTGCCACCGTAAATTGACTTTTATAAAACATGCATTTGTGCAAGGCTACATTTCGTGCGATGGTGTTTTTTCTTTTGTGAGGAACATATTTTTATCATGGAGTCTTGTGCGATTATACACTTTAACATGCCTGCATTTTGTGATAAGGTTCCTCGATGTATATAAACAAGCAGCCATGATTCTTAATTTTCATCGTGTGTTCATATCAGCTGCTATTTTTCGAGGATTTGAAGAATATTGACGCATCTGATGTAAATAACACACTATCATGCGAACATTTTGCCGGTGTATCTTGGCTGATTCGCCAGAGCATGGTAATCTGATGTGCTGATTATAGAAATAGAAAATATTAACTTAAACTTGGATGGTGGTCGCCCGTGTTTGGAGGTGTGACAGTAGTGACAGGAACATGCAACTTCTGTGTCTCTTTTCAGGTAGATTCGAGTTTCACCAGTGTCCAAAGGTTTCATGTGAGAATGTCTTTAAGCTGACATGCGGAGCGTTGGAAATTCTACACTTACATCTGTTTTGGGTCTTACTCCACTAAAACGGACATTGATTGAATGGCAAACATTATGTCGTTAATATGCATGTGTAAACACACACACACACGCGCACACACACACACACACACACACACACACACACACACACACACACACACACACACACACACACACACACACACACACACACACTCACACACACACACACACACACACTCACGCACGCACGCAAGCACGCATGCACACACGCACGCACGCACGCACGCACGCGAATTACCAGAATTGGACATCGTATAATATTATATTGAATACTATTTCCATTTATGGTGAAAATACGTGTGTAAACTGGCAAGAAATATGGGTCAGATTGGCACATCTTGGACATAGCCACGCGGTGGTTCAGTACAAATCCCTCGGGGGCGAAATCTATACGGACAGTATATATATCAAGGGGGATGATGGCACCTGGTGACAATGGGGGTAGTGTTTAGATTTGTAAGTAACACCGACACAAATATGGCAATTATGATGATTTCCAGCTATTATTGGGAAGGGGATGGGGAAGATACACAATACATATATCTTAGATCAACCGTCGATGCACAACAAGTCAGCTAGAGGATCTCGTACAAATTTATACCCAACCCCTTCCCAACCCTCAGCCCCATCCCAGTGCCCTCCTCGCGACTTTGGTGCATTATTTATCCTTGCCTTTCAACCCTTTGTTTGATGGGTTTATTGCATCACCAACAATCTTTCAGTTATCCGGCGACAGGGTTCACTTGAAGTAGATACAGTGCTGCCTTCACAGTGAATTGCATGTAGTAAAAAACTTGCACCCTACTACACCCAGTCACATTATCCTCACCAGGGACGACCGTTGAGGAAGAAGCCTTATATTTGTTCGAGCATAAACTGGGGAACCTTAAATACTGATGCTGAGCCTCTTGCGCATCGTAGAAACTCACCTTCTCTCATACTGCTCAGCTTGACGGTGGCCGTGGGATATTAATAGTTCGTTACCATGAATATTCATAGGAACCAGTGGTCCAATGAAAATGCGCGTAACATTGACGCTATACTTTAAATGTTGTTAAAAATGTTTGTCAATGTCAAGATGGCCGCACTAACCTGCGACGCCTGTTGTTTAATCATTTTACTGAAAGAATTTCCGTGCAGTTTTGGACACGGAGCCAATAAAATGCTTCATGCATTTATTCAAGAGAACAAGTTGTTTTTTGTGCCCACAGTATATGAATGTAGTATTAACAAAATATTTACCGGGGGTTCCGAAGATGCTTATTGCGCTACAAGGTCCTGTCGTAATCGCTTGTCGTATGTATCGTTCGAACTTGCACGAATTGGACTTAAGATTGCGTCTGCGGATTCAACTCAATATCGTGCATGTATATATCGTGCTTTCAAGGTGGTTTCCAATGGTATGTCTATACATGTATCCAATATATGTAATAACATCTTAACCTTATTCTGGGTAATTTATCCATAATTGCTGGATAAACATACTTTAGTTTAAGTAAAGGTTGTTTATACCAGTATCTCAATTGTAAGACAATACAAATCGTGAAATACTTAGCTCTTAAAGTTAATTATTTCCGAATCGTGAAATAATCAAGATGCCGATTTCTGCCTTAAACAGATATCGGCGTCAGGTCGGATTTCCCGGATGATGACGTATCGTTATCTCGAAACTAAGTAATCACGTGGCTTTTTCGTTTAAAAATAGCTAACTGTACAGCGTCCTTTGGATATGAAATACATGTTTGAAATTACGCGTGGTACGTTGTGTTTCACTTTTCACTTGATGTAGGACACATCAAGCAACATCATTTCGCGGAATCTCTTTCTTTAACAATAGTATATTTGGTTGTTTGTGAACAAAAAAAAACTTAGTCCAAACTGTTAGATACCACCTTTAAATCTAACAGTCACCCAGACATAGTTGTAGACCTATGTTGTATCTAGGTGTTCAAACGTGATACTTGTATCTGTCCGTGTATACATTTTCTACCCTTCAAGTATCAACAAAACAGCACCTAGCCTTCCTAGGTCGCTGGCTGTCATTTTGGCACACTGATAAAACCTGTGATATGTTCTGTTGAACGAAGGCAACTACACATGTACATCAGAAGGGTTCATTTATTATTACCTAAATTGTAACTATGTTTACAAACGATGTCAGTTTAAGAATTGTTATGCATCTTTTTATCTATATGAGCGTGGACACCAATTTTGATATCTCATTACCGTAATTAAAAATAATTTAAAAATAAAGGCAAGACTAGCAACAAATGAAACAGATCAGTTTATGAATTCGTCTGGATGGACTGTTTCCAACGTATCACGAGACACCCAAATGTGTACTTTGGGTTTCAGTAACAAAGAACCAGTCTGGCACTGCTTTCTACAACATTTCTACACACGTTTCATGCTGTTTATCAACATTTGAGTTCAAATTGCACGTAAAACAGACAATGCTTGTAGGATTTTATAACCTTTGAGAAGTGTCTATTATTTTCTAACAATACCATGCATGCAAATGCAGGGGCGGATCCATAAAATGTTGGTGGTGTGGGGTGTATGAATCAAGATCCATTCAACTTTATCGCAGTAAATATACAAGGTATATATGCATAGTAAGGGACCATAACTTTGACCTAAGCAGTCAACAGACGAAATTTACTATAAAAGCTTAGTATTTAAGCTAGTATTTTAAGCTTACATATATGTGTTTTTACAACTCTACTCTTTTACCTGATTGGTTGGTGGGGGTGGGGTGGGGATGCATCCCCCACCCCCCTACCCCCTTGCTCCACCTGGATCCATCCCTTTTCATATGTACTTTGATATATTGATAATCACTGACCAGTAAATATTGTATTTTCTGATCAATCAGCCTCCAGCCTGGGATATCTGGGCCTGCACTATTTCCATCAATCTAATCAAGTTGTGCTTAACAGGGGTTATTTTATCCTACAGATGCTTATGCGATAAATATGATATCTGTACACTGTAAATAAAACGAGGCGCTGCAAGGACAATAGTTCATAAGACTGAACGGTTTACAACGGTATGAGTTTATCTCAAATAAGATAGTTTATTGATATAAGTACAACCTTATGCGATAATGAGTTCAGTCTATCCAATAGATGAATGTCCAGAATACATGCATGACCTTGTACAGTTACAAAATTTCATTACAGCATTTACAAGCTTCAGTTAGAGTAATGACGGGTGCTTTCTACTTTGGAAGTATACAGTATACTATTTATACAGACCTGATTTATTGCTGTTAAGCAAATACAAATGTTCGTTTTGCCATGTCCTGCTAATCAGATAAAAAAAACTATAAATGATTGCTGAAATGTTCAGGAGAGCAAATACAGCACAAACGCCTTTGTGTACTGAACCGTTTACTTAAAAGTATGTCTCGTATCAAAATGCATTGATACTCAAAGAGTACTGGCAATCACCGGTAATAATAATAACCGCGTGCACATTGACTGTTCAGAGGGACATACACAACATAACGCAATAAATAAACCGTACTAGCTTTGCCCTCCCCCCCAACCTCCCACCACCATCCCACCCCGCTTCCATATAAGGGAAGGGAAAGGTCGGAGTTATACATATTTGTACAAGGTCACTTTGTCCGTCTGTCAGTCCGTCCCGAAGAGTTTCCAGTGTCTTAAATTCACAAAATAAAGGAAAATTTAAAAGTGGTAGCCGACAGTTTGTAACAATATCTGAAAATAAGAACGATTGGGATTCCTGTTAAAAATAGACATCGACGTCACAGTGAATTGTCGAGGATAAACTAAAACATGAGTGGTCACATGGTTTTCTTAGTTTTAAAAAAAGCAAACTGTGCAGCGTGGCTCAGATAGGAAATACATGTTTGGAATGACGATTGTGGCAGGTGTAATACATCAATAAACAGCATTTTGCAAGATCTGTTCATGTAACAATAGTTTATGAAGATGAGTAATGAAAATATTTTAGTCCGAACCGTCGGATACCACATATAAAGTTACTAGGCGCCCCATCTTACGTGAAAATGCTGTTTGCAATGTTACTATTGCCTGTGTTTAAGCCCTAAACATTCTTTCGCGCACAAAAAAAACAACAACACACGCTCAATTACCCTGACAACCAAACATTGTCCCACACTGTGGTATAAATCCCTATGCTACACCGTTCTTTGCCTTTCAACTGTCTCGCAATAGCTCAGGTGGTAGAGCGTCGGCTTGCGGATCGGGAGGTCGTGGGTTCGAACCCCGGCCGGGTCATACCAAAGACTTTAAAGTTGGTAGTAGTGGCTTCCCTCCTAACGCTCTGGGCTAAGGGGACAGCATTACGTCTGACTCGTCGGTGTCAGTATAATGGACCGGCCGGGTTCAGTCCCTGGGCACCTCATAAGTGCCCCTGTGTTATAATGATAGAAATGTCGCTGCGCAGTATCGGTAAAAATGCCGGCTAATCCCATCCCATCCCAACTGTCTCGTTATACTGTCTTAACTTTAAGTCTGTGAGGCAAAAATTGAAAAGGTGTAAGACAAAAGCGTAGATCTTGGCAGAAAGGTGACATTGGAAGCTGTCTGATCATGATCTGCTCTAACTTCCTGGAGTCTCTAGCAATATGTTTTGTTACTAATGAATTTATTTTTTATTAACTTAAATTTAGTGTTGCCTTTCGAGGTGGTATTCGAAAGTTTTTGGATCAAAGATCTTTTCATTAAAAAAAAATAAACTGGACAGTTCTCGTAATTTTTTTTTTATTGATGCCCTATACCTGGGTGAAAAGTGAACCATAACGCCATAATTTTCATACAAAAAAAAACAACAACAAAACACAACGTATTTCCTGTCTGAGCCACGCTGCACAGTTAGCTATTTTTAAACTAGGAAGACCACGTCACAACTTTTATATTAGATTATAGTTTTGAAATAAATGAACATTTTAGAGCTGGTTAACGAGTTTTATTAGAGTAAAATTGAGATACAGTTTATAATCGTCTAAGCTTAGACTAAAGCATGATTTTTTTCTGCAGAAGTTATGCAAAAATACCCCAAACAAAAGTCAGGTATTGTTACATATATTTGACATAGGCAAACTGTCGGATACTACATTTAAACATTATCGTAGCGAGTTCCGGATTATGTATGGTCTTATCGAGGATGAAAGCCATGTTGAAGAAGCCGGTACACTCGACGTGACATTTTGTGTTACCGTTTGTGTTTATACTGCTCGTAAATCTATCCAAACGATACACATGCTTAAGACATACGATGGCATAAAAAACACAAGAATGCGTTAAAGGATGAGGCTTGTGGCAGGGGATGGATAAGGGGTCAACGTCCAAGTCATCATGAAACATGTCCGTTTGAAGCTACTGGTAACATAAGATCATACAACTCCTAATTTAAGGTCGTATCTGACAGTTTTAGCCAGATTTTCTTTCTTTCAAATAACCAAATAAATTATTGTTTATCGGACCTGGTAGCGCAATCGGCAGAGCGTCGACTCCAAGTACGGGAGGCCCCGAGTTCGATCCCGGGCCGTGACATACCAAAGTCGCTAAACATTATAGTGGTATAGCTCCCTTGCTAACGCCCAAGCAAATATGAGGGTAGTTCCGCGACTGGTTGGCCTGGTGTCAGGATAATGTGACTGGGCGTGGTATCATGCTAGGTGTTCACTGCATGCTATACACAGTGAAGACAGTACTATATCTGCTTCAAGTAGACACCGTCTCCAGATAACATAAATACTGTTGGTGGGACGATAAACCCAATAAACAAAACAAACAAATTATTGTTGTCTGTAAAGATCTCGCAAAATGATGATTATTGATGTCCTACATCTATGTGAAAAGTAAAGCACGACACATCACTCGTCATGACAAATAGGTATCCCCTATCTTAGCCACACTGAATAGTTAACTATTTTTAAACTAAGAAAACCATGTGACCCGTAACTTTACGAATAATTAGGGTAACACGCTCTGACGTCGATGTCTATTTTTAGCAGAAATCACAATAATGCATATTTATAGTTTTAAAAAGAAAGGGCATGTAGAGTGATTTAATTAATGATTTCTATCTTCTTACAATTAAAACAGTGTTTAAAATCGTCTCTTGTTAAACTTAGGTATGAAATGATGATTTTAAACTTAATTGTAAGACAGTAGAAATCGTTAATTAAATCACTCTACATGCCTACATCATGGTATGGTTCGTACGTCATGCAATTCGGACATAACTTCTGCATAATTTCAAACCTACGTTATATTATACATAATTACAGTCATTCCGATCTGCAGAATGCACAGTGTACATTTTACAGTTACTAGGAGCAGATGTTGCAGAAACATTTGCTGCAGCTTTTGTTAGTTTGATGCTGATATGACACCCAGACGAAGCGATCACGTGTTGCTTCTGCCTCCAGTGCATGAAAGTTACAGCGTTGTAATACATGTATCAACTAGCAAGGCTGCATACTTCCTGCCTGGCAGAGTAAACAACGAACGGTTATTTTTTTAACTTTTCCCCGAATTCTGGTGGGATATCTCACGTACGTACAAGAAACACACTCCTTCTCCTTGTCCAGTTTACAAAACAAAACAAAAAGAACATATGCGTTAGTCTTTTTGAATTCTTGTTGTTTTAATACCATTGGCGTACATAAAGCACCATAATGTAAGTCGCTGAAAATTGCGATCTCGTATTGCCCTATACAGTTGTGCCCTAATGCGCCGCATATGTCAGTTAACCGCCATTCGTACCACGTGACAATAATCAGCATGTCCTAGTTTATGAGACAATTTGTCGATTATTTACTGAACTGACAAATTCATACATAAACATGTGACATAAAAATATATATTCGCAACGACAGTTTTGTAACGACCCTGAACTTCGCAGCAAATGTGAGAGCGCGTGCCCATCAGTGCACCATATCTACACAATAGCTATATCGTTGTGAGTTTTATATTAAAGGATGTTCCGAATGTACTTAGACGTACAACTGACGTTACGTCAGGTGACGTCAGAATGAGACAACACGAAGTCGCTTGGAGCAAAACTGACACTGATGAGGGGTCATTAGCATTGGTATCCATGCGAGGGAAATTCGTGTCCATTATATACTACATAAATGTTTCTGTTGTAAAATTCCAAGTAATTACTTCTTTCTTTGTTCAACCTTTTATCTGGACAAAGCTGCATACATGTTGTGCACTAAAGAAAAGAAGTCGGAATTTACTTTTTGCGCGTAATTATTTGTGCTTGATAAGTGTTTACTTACGTGCAGCAAATACAAGTCTATATATTGGCACAGCATGTTGTCCTAACAAATATTTGGGCGAATACATGTTCATTGTCCTTTGAGCGTAATTCGGTCCCTGACAGTGCGAGCAAGTTCAGGATTTATGATGGTTGTGAATGTTTACTTACTTATTATTTTATTGCCACACACGGCCCTGTGCTGCACAAACCACTGCATTACTCCTACAATACGTGGTGCATATATGCACAGTTTATTGGATGATAAGCCGCGCATGAATACATCTAGATTATAACTATATTCAGAAACAATAGCCAGCAACATGTCAAGGTCGAACTATGGAGTACCCGCAAAATGCTCCGATAAAGCTAGCATTTTGGCACACACAGAAACATTTTGATATGAATAAAAACAAACAGGGACAGCGTAGCTTTCATCAACCGCGCATTATCATTACGTGCAACGCTTTACTTAAAATAATCCAAAATACTTCAACAATCTTTAAAAAAAAAACCTTCTTTGCACGATGTATTTCTTAATTCGCAGAAAACGCAGAAAACTTGCAAAGTTTATGTTTAAAAGTAGTATCCGACAATTTACCAAATTATCAAATGCATGTAACATTTTTTGTCAACGGTTTCTGGGAGTTTATGCATATTTTTTGCATAAAAGACATTTTGCAGTGGGAGAAGAAAAATCGTTTTGACTTTCATTCCTAAACGAAACTTTTAAGATACAGCGTTTGTTTTAGCGGTCTGCTTACAATGTCCAGGATCGTTTGTTTGTTGTGTTGTTGTTTTTTGTTGTTGTTTTTTTTTGTTATGTTACATCGCACCGACGAAATTATGGCCATATTGGCGACGTCCAGCTAATTATTCGTAGAGGAGGACCCCCAGACTTATGCCTGGTTAGAACCACCGACGCACCGCAGGTTAGCTGGAAAACCTCCCCAACATGACAAGTTCTCGACTCGACTGGAAATCGAACCCACACGGTGTGGGGCTGATGAGTTGCAAGTCAGCGACTCTAACCGCTCGATCACGGGCGCCCCACAATGTGCATGAATACTGACTTCTGCATCAGATGCATTAAAGGTTTGAAATATCAAAACTCACAGACACAGTGAATTTGTTAAACAAGCCTACAACGAGCTTATATAGGAGATTCTTTGATAAAGTTGTAATATGTTTTGAAACATAGTAACTATCCATACTACAAACTCGGGTTAAAATATACAACGCAAAAGAACAACAACGACAACAACAGCAACAACAAACCAAACAAACTTCTAGTAGAAAAATTATACTCTATTTAATATCATAACTATTTACACTAAGAGAGAATACCGACAGCGTGTACATTTTTCTAAATTCACAACTCAGTGTCAAATCTTTAGACATCTTTTTCTGTAAAACCGTAATTTTCTAAATATTTATTTCAACCAAGAAATATCAAGCCTAAAAAGTTACATACGTATAACATAAGTGAGCAATTACACTATAATATTGTGAAAACACGTACTTACCTATACACTTAATCCCATGCACATCTAATATCCTTATAACGAACAGTGCACGTCAATGATAAACTTATGTTGATTTATTAACTTGTCCAAAGGCTTAGAAACCTCACAATGTATCTACTATCCACCCATAAGCTCTTTTTCCACCAACTTCCAATCCTCCGCTTTTTGGCTACATGTGCGCAAACAGCGACCAGGACGCGAGCTGAGAGGCGATTTTGATAGGGGTCTCTTGTCAAATCCGTGTACAGCACAAAATGATACCACTATGTAGGTAACTCAGCCAATGAACGTACATCCAGCTATCCTATGTTTGACATACCTTTGAGGCATTTCGTTCATCATGGCTGAACCACAACGGCCGTGTTAAAAATGCGTCCCCTGCCCTCCGGCTGTTTTAGACTTCTATGCTACTGTCGTCTTTGCACTGTAAATACCTTCTGTATAGTGTTGTTGCAACCCAACGCCCCCGAGAAATTAACTGTCATTTATTTAAGTTATCATTGTCATCTGGTCGTATGATCAATTTTTTGCGTCTTTGACGCTCTGAGTTAGCTTTGACATTGATCAGGAAGGAAGATAATGTGTAATATTAAAACGGCTAACGTGAATAGTGATGGGTAGGTGTTAACATGTAACAGTTATACGACCAATTCCTCTTGTACATTTCCGTAGTTTGTGGTCATAACTTTACAGAGCTTGGTGTTTACAAACATAACTTTCAGTTTGTCAGCACTTTCATCCAAACAGAAAGGCGCGTTATGGTAGTTATTGGTTCTTTTCGGTTCTTTTCGGTGCATGTTGGTATTTATCGATTCTTAAATTGATTGAAAACAGAAAAAAAATTCTAAAATCGCTCTCCAGAGCGGCGCCAAACATTTTAATAAGACAAACCTTACAAAATTTTGATTGGTTATTGCTCTGGAGAGCAAGCATATAGTCATTCGCATCATCTTCGACACCTTTCGTACACAAGAACTGGCCGAGGTGTTCCGAATGTCATATAGTTAGTGCTGTGTATACAAAATTATGAAGGCACAAAATGTAGGGCGCTCGCTCTATGTACGGAAGGCTGCGAGTACGACTTCGAACCGAGACATCGGCTTACTCAAGTCTTTAAAGGTGGTATCCGACAGTTGGACTTAAACTTTTATTCTCAAGCATCAACATAATTTATTGTTTCCTGAACAGATCCCGCGAATTGCTCTTTACTAATGTCAAATATCTTTGTGAACAGTAAACTGTAACACTACATTCGTCTTTAGAAACAGGTATTCCCTATCTGAGCCACGCTGCACAGTTAGCTATTTTTAAACTAAGAAAAACACGTGACCATTTACTTTTACAAGAAAAGGTCCTGACGTCGACATCTATTTTTAGCAACATTCCCTCATCATGTTTATTTATAGATTTGGAAAGATTGAACATACAGAGTTATTTTTTTCACTATTAGTGCTTTCAAACGATAGAGTAAGTGTTTATTATCTTCTTAACTGGGACAGAAGTATGAGTTGATGTAAAAATTATGCCCAAATTCCCTCCAAACAGGTGTAATATCATTTTATATATATTGGATATGGGCAAACTCTCCGAAACCGCCTTTAAATACCGCCTCTGACTTGGTTCGAGACCCGTTTGAGGCGAATGACTTTATCCGGGAAGTCCATCCAGATGTCCTGCAGTGCACCGGTGGTTCTCACAAGACAAATGTCTAGGGTCCCAGACCAAAATAGATGGAATGTAATGACCATAACTGGTCGCTGCGTCGTATTTAAAAAACAACACAACAAATGTCTAGTTGAGCTCTTGTTGCTAAGGTTCATTTACATGCACAATGTGCAGTTGTGATTCTTGCTTGGTCGACTGTCAAGAAAAATGTGACTAGGTGCGCAATCATGACAGGGGTTCACGTCATGTTATCATTGTAAAGGCAGCACTGTATCTGCTTTAAATTGGCATTATCCCCTTATAACTGAAATATTGACAAATAGTACGTTGACTTCGCAGAAATCTGGGGATAGGGGTGTGCGGGAAACACTAAATGTGAAATACCATGACATCAAAGCGTTAAATGTCACGGCTGTATGTATGCAATAATCTACCTGTGCGTAGCCAAGCACCTAGGGTCAAACTGACCGTTTCACGTTATCACAGGCCATCTTTACACCAAATAAACTTCCCTCTGGTCATCGCAGCAAAAAATTGACCGTCGGCGAAAATGTCTTTATAATCTTTATAGATCTTACACAACATAGGTAGACTATGAAAGAACCGGGAAGGAAAATCATTTTAAATGTGTTTTGCTCTTAAAGCATATCATCATCATCATCATCATCATCATCATCATCATCATCATCATCATCATCATCATCATCATCATCATCATCAATAACATCATCATCACCACCACCATCATTTTCATCATCAGCATCATCAATAACATCATCATCACCACCACCACCACCATCGTCATCATCATTATTATTATTATTACCACCACCAGGTCCATAACCTCCACCACCAACACTTCCACCACCACCAGCAACAACAATTCCATCATCATTACCATACCAGTAATATCATCATCACAACTAACAACAAAAATAGCTACAAGTCCCGCAAATGGAAAAAACACATGCTGCATACATATACACAGTGCAGAATTTTGCTTGGATAAAACAAATATGCACCGACAGGTTTAAAAGTCGGTGAATCAAGTGAATTAATGCTCTGAAAAGGAAAACCATGCATATGGTAAATGCATATCGTTTTAATGATGGCGCAATAATTGTCAGAAAGGTATGATGAATAGGCGTTTAACACACATGTTATTAGAACGCTTAAGGAGAGGCATTCTTGAAAACATTGATATATTTTAAATGTGGTATCCAACAGTTTGGACCAAATATTTTCCTCAAATAACAAAACTAATTATTGTTACCTGAATAGATCACGCGAAATGTAGTTTATTAATGTTTAACACCTATGAGAAAATTGAAGCCTACCATTACATTCATCATTCCAAAAAATGTATACCCTATCTAAGCTACGCTGCACATTTAACTATTTTTAAACTAAGAAAACCACGTGACCACCTACTTTTGAGAACACATTTTATCATATGGGTTTCAGATCTGATGTCGATATCTATGAAAGCCGAAAGTCCCATCGTGCTTATTTATAGATGTGGAAATAATGAACATTTAGAGCGATTTTATCGCTGTTTGTTTATGTTTATTGGGTTTATCGTCCTACCAACAGTATTTCAGTTATGTGGAGATGGTGGCAACTAGAAGCAGATATAGTGCTGCCTTCACTGTGTATAGCTTCCTTGAACACCTGGCATTAAACCACGCCCAGTCGGAATATCCTGACACCGGACCAACCAGTCATGGAATTACCCTTATATTTGCTTGGGCGTTAGCAAGGGAGCTATGCCACTACCATTTTAACGACTTTGGTATGTCGCGACCCGGTATCGAACCTGTCGTTTTTTGGACTGTCTTACAATTGAAGTAGTGTTCAGATACCGTTCTTTACGCCTAAAGTTTGCGTTAATGCAGACATTACGCACACTTTCCCTAAAACAAGATATCGTTTCTTGCATTTAATATAGGCACACAGTTAAATACCACCGATAGGTGAAAGTTTAATCGGAACACCTCGGATAATTCACGAATCGGAGCATCTAGGCCATTTCCCTAAATGGGACTACTTTTGTGACAGATGTCAAACAGATGTCAAACAAAGATGGCAGCTCGGCTAAAAAATTGTGGCCGCTTCAAATTGAAATAATCCAATTTTAATTTACCCAGCGCAGCAGACACACAGCTTTCAAACAATGGCATTGTCTATGTTTTGTGCTAACTTCATTAACGCATATTCTTCTTCCGACTTCCGGCGAGCAAAACGGTCGTGATTTCAGTAAATATCATTGCGCCAGATAAATACATTACAATTCGGTTTTATGTTGTTTTTTTTTTTACATATGAATACTTTTCTTAATTAAATGCTTAAGTAGACCATTCTATGCCTATTGTTATGTTGTTTTTACTACAATATTGTTTTAATTTGTTACAAGCATGTATTAATTATGAACTAATACAGAAAAAATAAGTTAAACAAATAAAATGATTGCTGATTTGTGATATCCTGTAAGTTTTCCTACCTTTAACCTAATGGTAAGATGATGAAGGGCGTATCATCTTTCTAAACGACACCTCAACTCGATCAGTCAAATATCGTTATCCAGGACAGGTGTGGAATCTTATATACGTTTGCAATAATTTATTTTGTTAATTAAAACAAACCATGTATATGCACTGAAGATAAAAATACACAAGACATTGTGTGTTAACATCATTTTTATCATTTGGGCATAAATGATAGCAGTGACCGTCTCCATTCGTTAACCAGGACAGGTGTGGAATCTTATATACGTTTGCAATAATTTATTTCGTTAATTTAAACAATACATTTATATGAACAGTAGATTTAACATTGTGTGTTAACATCACTTTTATCATTTGGACATAGTTGATAGCAGTGACCCGTGGAAAGACCACTGGTGTTTTTTTTTAATCAGTTATCAGCACTGTTCTGATAGGGGAAAAATATAAAACGCTAAATGTCTGGTATTAAATAAAAACAACAACTATTTAAACGTGCATAACTATGCGAAAAGGTCCAGAAAAATTAATATGGAAAGAACCATGTATAAATATATAGATATGTGTGAATAAACAACAAGACTAAATAGCCCAAAACAGATGGTTTTATGTGACCCTGCAAGCTTGGCCTAATGTTGCGTTAGTTCATTGCTCACTTTACGTCATTACCAGGGAAGGATCAATAATTATGCCTTGCAGGAGGGACAGGTTGGGGGCGGGGACGTTTTTTTTCAGGTGTTAATTTTGCGGAAAGATAATGTTAGACGACGTCTCGATTAGAAAATTTGCGTTTCAAACATGCATGTTCTGCACGTATCATTGCGTAAATATGAGAAACATAACAATAAAAAAATCGTTGCGCAGGGGGTGGGGGCGTTTTTTTATGTTTACTCATAAACACACACTTCAATAATGGGGTCCGCGTGCATACCCAGGAAACTTCTGATTTCTTTGATGTCTGTGATGTCGCCCGTGTTGTTATTAATAGTGTCAATACATGTAGATGTATGGCAAATTTGATGTTAGAAAACCACACACCATTTTGCTTTTTCTTCACAACTAAAGTGGAGACTTTCTTATCAATAAGAATATATAAGACAAAGTCCTATGAGCATTGCAACATATACAAAAAGTAGAAAGACACAGGACACGCACGCCAAATGTAAAAATGAAAACAAATCTGTGATTAAAGTCATTTAACAATAAGAGCAAACCCGACAGTTACCGCCGTGGAACGTCAGTCGGCAATATGAACCGTCTGGGCTGCTTTAACCCGTTTTACAGAGCTCTAACCTCGTACTTCCTGAAGGGTTTTTCGATTGCAAGCAATGAAGAGAGAATCGATCCATTTGAATAAATGTCCAAGCGCTGACGTTTTGTTTGACAAGTTTTGACGAAAGTAGTGACGTCATTGAAAAATAATGTCCACATAGTATTTAGAAGAGAAATAGGTATTATTTCGATTAGAAGACCTACAAAAAACGTTAACAGTAAATAAAATTAGCTCTTTGAATCAAGACTTAGCCCCCATTTTGTCTAACGTATGTAAGTGTCGTTATATATATATATATATATATATATATATATATATATATATATATATATATATATATATATATATATATATATATATATATATATATATATATATATATATAGTCACGTGCTAGTCACGTGTTGTTCGTGTTGTGTTTTTTTTTATGACAGGAGAGATTTGGAAGCATAGCTTTATGAGACAAGTCACTAAGAAAGTCGGTCCGTGTTATCGACCATTTATGAGGATGGTCAGTGTTTATGAGTTTCAAAAGAGGGGGTAATAAATTAGATAAGATGTCAACTTACAACTGATCACCTTCATGAGAATGTTTAGAGTAAGTAGATACACGAAGGATTATAAATTGTCCGGGACTTCATAACTCGCCGGTTAATTTAAGTGACGGACTTTTAACACTTGACAAATCCTTTTATGTTCAAGTTTTCCTCTGTTGATATAGATGCTTAATCCCCCAATCGTTATCAACTAATAAACTTTTCGTGGAGCCGCGATTAAAAGCAACTTGGAAGCAGCAGTTTTGTTAAAAAAGCAAAACTTTGTTTAACCACAAGAATAATGGTTACCACAAAACACTAGAATATATGTGAATATGATGTCCTTCAAAAGACTGTCAAAAATTAAAAGAGTTGCGACGCTTTTCAACTATTTTAGCCGTGTTTAACTCAAACGCCTACTTTGTCTCCAAACTGCGCATGCAAAATTACGCGTCATCTGTAAGTGTCAGTCCTAAACAGCGCGACAGTCCTGAACAGCGCGCATTCCTGAACAGCGCGACAGTCCTGAACAGCGCGCAGCGACAGTCCTGAACAGCGCGCAGTCCTGAACAGCGCATCAGTCCTGAACAGCGCGACAGTCCTGAACAGCGCGCAGTCCTGAACAGCGCGACAGTCCTGAACAGCGCGACAGTCCTGAACAGCGCGCAGTCCTGAACAGCGCGCAGTCCTAAACAGCGCGACAGTCCTGAACAGCGCGACAGTCCTAAACAGCGCGCCAGTTCTAAACAGCGCATCAGTCCTGAACAGCGCGACAGTCCTGAACAGCGCGACAGTCCTGAACAGCGCGCAGTCCTAAACAGCGCGCCAGTTCTAAACAGCGCATCAGTCCTGAACAGCGCGACAGTCCTGAACAGCGCGCAGTCCTGAACAGCGCGACAGTCCTGAACAGCACGCAGTCCTGAACAGCGCGACAGTCCTGAACAGCGCGCAGTCCTGAACAGCGCGACAGTCCTGAACAGCGCGACAGTCCTGAACAGCGCGCAGTCCTAAACAGCGCGCAGTCCTAAACAGCGCGACAGTCCTGAACAGCGCATCAGTCCTGAACAGCGCGACAGTCCTGAACAGCGCGCAGCCCTAAAAAGCGCGTCCTAACTGCGCGTCAGTCCTAAACAGCTCGTTAATGACGTAATCATTTAAATACAAACCTATATGCATATCAAGTGCGGATCACGTGTTCCTGTGCTATATATCTACGCAAAATTGTGATTCATTTCGCTTTGAAGGTGGTATCCGACAGTTTACCCATATCTAATATATGTAACTATATCTGACCTGACGTCATACTTTAGTCTAATTTTTGAAGATTTTCAACATTATCTCAATTTTGGGACAGTTAAACTCGTGAATCATCACTTAAAATGTTCATTCTTTTCAAATCTATTAATTAGAACGTTAAGGATTTCTGCTTAATATAGACATCGACGCCACAGCTAATGACGTGGATGTGCTAAAACATAATTGGTCACGTGGTTTTCCTAGTTTAAACATAGCTAACTGTGCAGCGTATCTCAGATAGGAAATACATGTTTGTAATGACGATTGTGTCGTTATGGTTCGCTCTACTGACAGGTGTAAGACAACATTTATATATATACAACATTTTTGCGAGATCTGTTCAGGTAAAAATAGTTTATTGAAATGTTTAATGATTTTTTTTTTGTTCCAAACTGTCGGATATCACTTTTAAATTAATGCACCATTTTATAAAACTGTCAACTCTGACTGTCATATTTTTCTTCAAAAAATTCTATGTCTATTTTTTCCTGTAGACAGAAATTTAATCAAAATTGTTTTATAAGTAAATGAATAGTAAAATCAGGCCTAGTGTTCTCTTTTGTTACATCGGACAATTAACATCACATGCCAATTGTGTCAGTCGTGACTGATCAACCGACTTACATAACAATGTACAATTATCTAGTTTTCAGGAGGGCAGATATTTAAGACAATCTTGAATTGCTGTCTAGCAATCGGAAGAAGATTTAATTCGATTTGCTAGTTGATTTACCTGTCATAACTTTAAATTAACATAATACCTTGACTGTTGTAAACGCGTTTTAAAATAGCCTACATACTTATGTAGAACTTTGGCATTGTTTCACAAACCCTAAACCCACCCCCACCCCGCGTACTTGGCACTGTTTATTGATAAATCCACACAAAACGCAAACAGGTAAAGTATTGTCTGCGCACACACGATGATAATAAATTTATATGAGCGACAATTGAAAGATAAAATAGATTGCAAGCAAGTGCATGTATGCCTTGTAGTGACCGACGAAGGACAGTTAATTGATAAAGCAGGTCTTATGAAACATACGTAGCTGCGTTCATGCATATAGATAAGAACAGAGATAACAAGTTGTGTAGCGCTTTTTCGATCATTACGTTAGATAAACCGCAGCTTTAAATATTGCGTAATGTTTATCAGGCTGGTTCAATTCAGTTAGTGGCGATTTAATTGGTGTATTAATTCAATTTATTAATCATGTTAAACTTGACGTAAAGTTTGCACCATATCTACTTATGAGAACGCGCATTTGATGCAACCATGTGTGAAAAAAGGACTGGGCTGTATTGTGAAATAATTAAAAATCAAAGTAATAGTATCTGAAAAGCGTTTAACTGAAACGTCAGGGATGGAGCTGGGGTTGGTGGGGTGGGGCGTCCCCTACCTACCAGGTAAAGGAGTATAGTTGTGAAAGCACATACATATAAGCTTAAACAATATTAAGCTTTTCAAGTAAATATTGTCTGTTGACTGCTTAGGTCGATGTTAGAGTCCCTTACTGTGTATAATACTGCGATAAAGTTAAAGGGATCTTGATTCATACCCCCCTCTCCTATCAAAGTTTGTCGGATCCGCCCCTGTGACACCTATGCTATTTTTAAGATGAACACATCTGTCTGAATATGAAAATCTTACTTTGGTTAAACACCCAACACGAGTTAAATGACACCAAGTGTTCTTTATTTAACTTCAGCCCTAAATAAATCACGAGCAATTGCATGATAAGTTGTTACTTAATGTGTGTACTGGTTTATTGTTTGTTTTTTGGAAGACATGACAAAAAGTGGAACACCAATACGGTAACTTCGTTTGTCAGATTCACTGTTGTTTTTGTAACGTTAGAATATAACGAATATAACGATTAAATATGTACAGTGCATATCAATGTAAGAATACACCATGGTGGTACATGTGTGCGTATATATATATATATATATATATATATATATATATATATATATATATATATATATAGAGAGAGAGAGAGAGAGAGAGAGAGAGAGAGAGAGAGAGAGAGAGAGAGAGAGAGAGAGAGAGAGAGAGAGAGAAAGCATATATATAATAGATAACTGTTGTTAAGACATGTTTATGTATGGAAGCAATAATAGCCTATCACAAAACCTTTTTGGGTAATAACAAAAAAAGCATTTGCTTGTTCCAGCAACAAATCTTCGGTTTAAAACTGTCGCATACAACCTTTAAATGACACTGTTGTCTTTAAAGATTGTATCCGATAGCTTGGACCAGTTTTATTTACCTAAAACACCCCAAATAAATAAATGTTGCCTAAGAAAAAATCTCGCGAATGCTGATAATTAATGTCTTACATGTATGTGAAAAGTGAAGCATAACACATCACTCGTCATTACAAATTTGGTATTTCCTACTTTAGCCACGCTGCAACGTAAGCTATTTTCAAAACTAAGAAAACCACGTGACCCGTAACTTTATATATTCATTCGGGTTATCCGCTCCGACGTCCATATCTATTTTTAGCAGAAATCCCAATAACGCTTATTTATAGTTTTAGAAAGAATGGGCATCCTTTGTTGGACTTAGGTTGTACTTTTGGCAGAAATTATGCCCCAATTCCCCCAATCCATGCTCACGTGTATACACATATTTGATGAAGACAAACTGTCGGATACCACCTTTAACAATAATTTATGAATACCTCTACATGCGGTTATTGTTTCTTTCTCTTTATATTGCAAAAGAGACGAAATTAATGAATAAAAAGATACTCTCATTCTTTCTAAGAACTTATAATCAACAAATAAAAGGTAACTACAGCAGTGTGTAAACTTAACTGCATAAAACTTCTATGTATACACATAATATTTCGTTCTGGTTGTCAGTTTTCATGCCAGCAAAACCCACGGCGATGTAAAGTTTCCTGTCGTTAATATTAGCCACAATAAATGGGAGAAAGTTTTATATCAGGTTGCAATATTTACCCTTATTCTCAACCTAATTGTATTTTGCAGCTGTTTAATTGCATTGTCAATTAATAATAATTAATGGTTTGGATGGGAAATAAGTGAAATATCACCCTAAATACTTGTTGTTGTTTTTTTAATTTTTGGAATGTTAAAAATACAGGCTTTGGTTGCCAGTTTGCGGGCCATTAAACCTCCAGGCTTTATCTTGTCAGTTTCCTGTCGTGAATACAAACAACCCACCATCTGCTGGATAAAATAGTAATCCTTATATCAACAACCCTCAGCAAGCAAGCGGAAAACTTGCAATTGTTTTCATTCAGATAAGGAATAAGATATAATATGTCGAATTCTCTGTCCTAAGTATTCGAGACGTCAATTAACAATCCAGAGGATTTAAGTTCTAGAAAACTGCAATGATGTCTTTCAGTTTACTGTGTGTCTTTGACTGTGTGTAGCTGACTGTGAGTCGCTGACTGTGAGTCGATGACTGTGACTCGTTGACTGTGTGACATTGACTGTGAGTAGCTGGCTGTGTGTCTGACTGTGTGTCTTTGACTGTGAGTCGCTGACTGTGGGTTGCTGACTGTGAGTCGTTGACTGTGTGTCGTTGACTGTGAGCCGCTGACTGTGTGTCGTTGACTGTGAGTCGCTGACTGTGTGTCGTTGACTGTGAGTCGCTGACTGTGTGTCGTTGACTGTGTGTAGCTGATTGTGAGTCGCTGACTGTGAGTTGCTGACTGTGAATCAGTGACTGTATATCGTTGACTGTGTGTCGTTTACTGTGTCGTTGACTGAATTGTTGACTGTGGGTCGCAGACTGTGAGCTGCTGACTGTGAATCAGTGACTGTGTGCCGTTAACTGCGTCGTTGACTTTGAGTGTTGGCTGTGAGTCGGTGACTGTGTGTCGTTGACTGAGTGTCGTTGACAGCGAATCGTTGGTTTTTTTGCTAACCGTTAGCCATTAACTGCTTTGTGTGTCGTTGACTGTGTGTCGTTAACTGTGTGCCGTTAGCTTTGTGTCGGTGACTGTGTGTCGTTAACTGTGTGTCAATAACTGTGTGTCGTTAATTGCGTGTCGGAGCTAAGTTTAACTATTACTTTTGAAGAGAGACACCCAGACCGCTAGACCTATGTTGGTGTAGTATCACCAGCGCTTTTTCAATGTAGGTCTGAAAAGTGAGTTTCTTTTTTGAACTGGAATTCTGTATTGGTGTCACATTTTCGACTAATCAGGACTATAAATAGTATTATCTCATATAAAATAAAGGCCTTACAATGCAGTCAACAATTTAGCTATCTGGCATGCTCAGAAACACCAGCCTTCCTACGAATATTCAGCTGTTGAAAACAGTGAAATAAGTAATGTATAATTGAGCCATAATATCTACCTTAAATATGTAGGCTTACCTCTTGTCGAATGGCTGATTGTTTATTTAATTTATTCAAAGGCATCGTCAAAGTAAAAAGATGGTATATGATGCATGCACGCATCAATTTACACATTCTTTTCAACTCTTCATCATTTTTAAACCCATGCTGATGTTTTTATTGGATAGATCTCATTGGCTTACCCAAGTGATGTTGTGTATATCAGCATGATGCTTAGGCAACCCAGCCTCAGATACCAAGTGCATTCGGAACACCTCGACTACTTTTCTTCTGAAATAGACTGGAAGGGGCGAAGATGATTCGAATGACGCCAAAAGTGTTACATTCTAGTCATCTTGTCAAAAAGTCTAATCTTGAATGATGGTTGGTAAGTAATTTTTAATAGGAACGGAAACCGAAAGACCACCAGACCTATGTTTGAGTAGAATGACCAGCGCTCCGGATGTCAGCTGGGAGACCTCTTCACATAAAAGTTCGCGCCCCCCGTCGGGAACTTAAAGGGTAGAATTCGATAGTTTGGACCAAAAATATTTTCACTAAACATCATAATAAACAATTGTTACTCGAACAAACCTCGCAACACCTGTTTATTGATGTCCTCAGCTGTCTGAATAGTGAACCATAACGTCACAATCGTCCTTTCAAACATGTATTTCCAGTCTGAGCCACGCTGCACTGTTAGCTATTTTTAAAGTAAGAAAACCACGTGACCACTTATGTTTCAGCTCATTCACGCCATCCGCTGTGACGTCGATGTCTATTTTTAGCAGAAAATCCCATTCGTTCTAATATACATATTTGAAAAAAACGGGTTTAACTGCTCTGAAACAGATACTGTTGAAAAAGCGTCATAGCTTAGACTAAGCTATGATATTTTTCTGCAGAATTTATGTACAACTACTCCTAACAGAGGTCAGATATTGTTACATATATAAGCTATAGGCAAACTGTCGGATACCACCAAAACACACGGTGGTGGTCTGAGGAGTTTCAAGTTGCGACTCTTTACGCGATGGCTCGGACGTCCCACTTCGTTTCTTTAAACTTTGCTTAAGCTTTGATGCATACGTTGCAACTACTAATGCACACAGTTTCTCTGTTGTTGTTTTTATGTTTGCCATAAGATTATCATAAAAATATTAGTTGGAATAGCAATGTTTTAAAATGACATATTTAAACAAAACACAAATGCAACATTTTTTTGTTTATTGGCACCGCTCTTGAGAGTAGTGCCTCTTATAGAATGCATTTTGTATGGGTCCGATAGTGTAGCAGGCAATAAAAGGTAATCGCAGCTGTTCTGTGAGACCCTTTTCAGAGAAAAGAACCGAGTATTCCACTGTTATGGGGCGCCCGTGGCGTAGTGGTAGAGTCGCCGATTTGTAACTCCTCTGACTGCTTAGCCTCTCACCGCGAGGGTTCGAGTCCCGTTCGGGGCGAAGGACTTAATGTGGGAAGGTATACCAGCTGACTTGAGGTGCACCGGTGGTTCTACTCAGATATTTGTCAGAGATCTTCCTCCACCAAACAGCTAGACGTAGCTATAAGGATCATAACTGGTCAGTGGCAATGTAGTTCAAAAACAAACAAATTCCACTGTTAACAATGACGCTTGCAACAATAAAGTGTGTAGCTTGTAATTATAAAAAAGGAAGCAGGCATTTATATGAATTCGCACTGTTAGGCGAAGTATTGTTTATCAAAATAAAACGAGAATGCGATGGTAATAATGCAGCTTGTCATAACAGATGTAGCAGACAAGAATGTTGAAATGCAAACTAGTTCCCATCAGTGTTACGGTTCATTAATATCACATATTTATGCAATGAATTGAGCGTTAAATAGATTGTTCCCATGAAGAATCAAGATCCATTCAACTTTGTCGCAATAAATTCTCTCTCTCTCTCTCTCTCTCTCTCTCTCTCTCTCTCTCTCTCTCTCTCTCTCGCTCTCTCTCTCTCTTATATATATATATATATATATATATATATATATATATATATATATATATATATATATATATATATATATATATATATATATATATATATATATATATATATATATATATATATATATATATATATATATATATATATATATATATATATATATATATTCACAGTAAGGGATCCTAACTTCGACCTAAGCAGTCAACAGACACAATTTTCTCCAAAAGCTTTTCCTTTAAGCTTACATGTATGTGTTTTCACAACTCTACTCTTTTACCTGGTTTGGGGGTGCATTTCCACCGCCCCTCCCCATTCCATGGATCCATCCCTGTTCCATAAAATCTGATTTCATTATACAGTTTATTTAATACATTTAAACAAAATACAGTACCAATGATGCAGTATTGACATATACATGCTCAGGTCATGTATAGTTTACATTGTCGTTGTCTTGTGTCATGTAAAGTATTTTATTGATTTAAAACAGATAATGGACGCCCGGTGATTCTTTGCATCAGTGCCTTTCTTGTCTTTCAATAGAATCAACTCACGTCTTTATTACCACAAAACCCATTAACAGCGGGAAAAGGTAGGACAGAGCTTCAGAATTAGGACATTATTTAAAAAATGTAACATACTGTGTTACTCTGTGTTTCTTTATCCTCGCAGAGAATTGGCGAAGTATTAAGTACAAAGGTACACAGTCAACCCCTCTCCTCTAATCAGAATACAGTGCCAAATTACTTATTGTCTACTTTAAGGCGGTCTGCTTGGCAGATGCATGACAAGAATAAACAATAGGTAACCTAATGAACTTGATATCGCGGGAAACAGTTGATGTTTTGAATGTAAACAATCGAGGTGCAAAAGACCGACAATGGATGGATTCAACAAGGTACATTTACGAAGATACTACAAACCGAACCATGGCAAGCATATGAATGGTTCTGCCAAACTTCTATCAGATCGCTGTACGAAGTCGCGTAATGGCCATTACACCATTCTTTAACAGGACATGCATCATTTTTCTCGTTAGTGCAGTTCCCTAGGTAAAACTTCCGGTAATGATAGTAAACTATTGTTTTTGCGCCTTCAAAAATAATAACCGGTCATCTATAGACCAGACGATTTTTTCCACAACTTTAATGGTAAGATAGTGTAAGTCATTATATATATATATAATGGTCACGTGACTCTCCAGTGGCACTAAGCAAACGTGATCACAGTAATATATATATTAAAATTTATCTTAGAACCTTATTTTTAAATTAAATCATCGTGCGACCGAAAAATCGTTATTTAACTCCTTTTGCAAACAGAAAAAAAATATTACTTTATTCATGAGTTTGTGGCTAAGAGGTCCATAACTCCTAGTGGCATGTTCTAAAAATGGCTAACCATAGTTATTTGAATGATCAATTCATAGTAGTTGTCTTACGCGTTCCATTTTGTTGTGTATTAAGAAATTGGATGCGTCTGTCCGACTAGGTGAAAATAAGTAGGTCATAATTCAAAATGGCGTCCAAGATGGCCGCCAATGTTGAGATTTAACAAGCAACTTCATTGACGACGCACTGAAGCGCGGAGTCTGCTGTGATCACGTTTGCTGATTGCCACTGGAGAGTCACGTGACCAGGATGTTTACCGATAGGATCTAAGCCGTAATCAGAAATACGCTTCATAATTACGCAATAATCTAAGAAAAATGTATTAAAAACCAATGTCATATCAAAAATTATCGCGATTGTCACAATAAAAAACTGTCGTCAGATAATGTTAGTCAAAAATATGTTATAATTTGTCATAATTTCGATTATTATTTTTTTATAGTGTATTGTTTTTTATTTTGATTTGTCAAGTATGGGAGATTGCGTTGTCTTTGATGCTTTGCATCAATAATTTTCAATAGGTCTGTCATTACGAAGAGGTTAGACTCGTCAACGTATCATTTCACAGATCGCCAACAGTCAACACATAGGTTACGTTTGACGTTTGCCAGCAAGAATTTTCGAAGATATTTTACATCTGACCATGAATGGGCCAGTTGGTTTGCTGCGATATTCAACTTGGGTCTCTTTTTTTCTCCAGCATGGATAGCTAGAAGTCGCAATAATATTCAAAATAATGTCGTTGCGACTAGTATACCAAAACAAACCCATATTTCACTTAGGTTGAAAAGTATTATACTATGTTGGTATACTATGTTGGTTTTTCGGTTCGGAGTTTCATAGAAATTTATGTTTGTAACTGCACATGTAAGACTATTCCAGTATATCTTGCGTGAGTAATCCCCCCCCTGGTGTTGGTGGGGGGGGGTGGGGGGGATGGGGGCTGTGTCGTAGTGGTACAGTCGCTGACTTGTAACTCATCTGGCTGCTTAGTATCTCACCGTGTAGATTCGATAGTCTCGTTCGGGCTTAAGGTAGGAAGATATGCCAGCTGACTTGTGGTGCACCGGTGGTTCTACCCAGACATTTAGGGGTCTTCCTCCAACAAAACAGATTGACGTCGCTATAATTATCATAACTGGTCGCTACGATGTATAAAAAACAAAACCCAAAGCAAGCATTTACCCTTGTAAGGCCATGTTTATATTAGCAAAAACGTAACCGTACTTTCTCTGCTCACAACTTCATCTATAGATAACTTAATGCACTTATAAACACAAATATTGCAGATGTTGATCAGACAGTTTTCAACAGGAGGTGGGGGCTGGTTATTATGGATGTATCCTATTTACATAAAGCGGATCAGGTCGGACTGAGCAAACTCTCAGAGTTGAGTCGTTGAGATCAGCCGGTGCTGAAGACTTAAACTTAGTTTGGACCAATTTCCCCTTATGCAACAATATAAATAATTGCTACCTGAAAAGTTCCCGAGAAATGCTGCTTGAAGGTGCTTTATATCCATGGGAAAAGAAAAGCACAGAACCTCACGTGTTATTATAAAAAAATGTATTTCCTATCCGAGCCACGCTGCACAGTTAGCTATTTTTAACTTAGAGAACCAAGTCTTCCCTTACTTTTGAGATCGCGTTGCGTGATCTACCGGATAATCAACTCTGACATCGATATCTATTTTTAGCCGAAATCCCATTGGTATTTATTTATAGATTTTGGAAATAAAAGATATTTGATGCAATATATTTGATGCAATATATTTCACGATTTGTTCTATCTAACAATTGAAGTAATGTTATACACAACCTTTATTCAAACTAAAGGGATGTTTATGCAGCAATTTTGCACAAATTCCCTAGAACAGGAGTAAGATGTCTTACTTCGTGCTAACCAAACAAGAATATAAATACTGCACAACATATGTTGTACGGGTTTATACCTAATTTATTTATGTTGAGATGCACAGTCATAAACAATTCATCAGAAAGCCACATGCTTACAACATTAACGTGGGACAATATATTGTCATAAACTATAAGTGCCTAAAGCAAATAACTGAACAATGAACTTCCATGCTTACCGACATTTATTTTTTGTTTAAGATTTTGTCTTTGTTCTGTCCTGAATTATAAGAATGATTGGGTCGCCGAGAACGTCGCCGGGAACGTCGCCGAGAACGTCGCCGGGAACGGCGACCCTTATATTCATAACTGGTTTTGGAAATGTCTATGGGGTGACGTCAGAGCTTTGAGACGCGATATTATTTTTTAACGGTTATGTTTATGCTATTTCAGCAGTAAAATGACCATACTCTTATATATCTATTATGGTGTATGGTTTCTTTTGTTTTCTAAAAACAACATCCCCACTGGCGTAGCTTCCTTTAGGCACTATAGGCACGTGCCTACACTTTTTTAAATCTAAATTTTAAAAATGCAAAAAATTGACAAATCGAGGAGATGGTAGTCACGGTATACATGTATACATCAGCTTTTGAAACTCTAATCAACAATCTATTGCGTCTAATTCCAAAGGTACATACATCTTTTATTGTTAAGCATGGCAAAAGCATGTTATACAAAATTCCTATATACTGTATGAGCCAGTACCTGTATATGCAAAAAATATGTTGACGCTACACTAAGCACCCGGAACCAAGCGAAGGTGATAGAGCGGTTAACGTTATAAATATAAATATTAAACATGGCTGAGTAACTTTAACCATAACCAGATATGGGTTCGCCTGAATTTTATGCGAGCATTTCCACGGACACCCCACCCCCAACCCCACCCTCCTAGCTTTAAGGTGCCTCCCCATGCTTTTCTGCCAAGCTACGTCCCTGACCACGTGTGACTTAAGCTTACAAAAATAAACGTAAGAACTGTGACAAAAATCACAATTAAAACCTTACTCATATAAATTGTTATAGTACACAGTAAGTAAATGAGCATATATACGAAACAATATCTGTACGATTTAACATTGCAATAGCCAAAAAATGACCAACAAAAACAGGCATTGACCAACAATTCGGGAATTTTTTTAAGTATTAAAAGGTTAGTTTTCGAGTATTAAGAATCTTTTATGGATGATTGATTTGGATGATGTTTTATTTATTAAAACGGGACCTGTATATGTACTAAATTAGTTGTTTCGTTAATAATGTAAATATCAGTATAAGATTGTCAAGACTCATATATGAAACTACGTTGCGAAAACATGTTTTTGTTTGATGTTCTGTCTACAACATTATATTTTTACATTATATTCCGGCGACTTTTATGCTTTGCATCAACTTTTTCTTGTACACTGTGTGTACAACACTTTGCGAAAATATTTACAAGGACAGAAGTATACACGGTCATGTATGGGTCGTGAGGATTTTGTCTAATGAGTAATGGCGCCCTGTACTTGAACTATTCTACCACAGTTTAGGACATTTGCTACAGCATAGCTAGTAGTAACTTTTATCTATAAAGAAAAGTCCTTTGTGATTTTGTTTGTACATTGTGTTTTTTCATTTATTTTGGTAAACTTCAATTAAATTCTGATAAAAACGCGGAAGTACTTTTCAATAAAGCTTAGACATGTTCGCTCAAGTAACATTGAACAATGTAAATGTAAACATGTGCTTTGCTTTCCCACTTATCTCACAAATCGTCCAAATAGATAAGAGCGCCTACTTAAGTTGCCACTGAGGTCTTAAAAATCACCCCATCCGCAATTCCATGATCGATCCAAAATGCCCGCCTTAAAAAGAAACTTGCTAAGGTAGGGAAAGGTAAGGTAAGATAAAAGTATTTAACGTATATACCTTGCAGTATGTTTGCATTTAAAAAACTTCTAAATCTCATGTATTTAAGGGGTACTTAATTCAAACAAAAACAATGTACATACTTAATATTTGTGGGACTAAGTTTATATTTATATTTTATTACCATGCATTATTTAACTTTAACATATTTCTTCAAAAATAAATAAAAAAAACAAATGTTATTTTAGAAAAAAATTGTCACTTGCAACAGCTAAGTTGTATAATACAGGTATAAACAGGTATATTCAGGTAGGTATAGTTTATTGTTTGTTTATTGGGTTTATCGTCCCACCAACAGTATTTCAGTTATCTGGAGACGGTGTCCACTTGAAGCAGATATAGTGCTGCCTTCACTGTGTATAGCATGCCGTGAACACCTGGCATGATACCACACCCAGTCACATTATCCTGACACCGGGCCAACCAGTCGTGGAACTACCCTTATATTTGCTTGAGCGTTAGCAAGGGAGCTATACCACTACCATTTTTAACGACTTTGGTATGTCGCGGCCCGGGATCGAACCCGGGGCCTCCCATACCTGGAGCCGACGCTCTACCGATTGCGCTACCAGGTCTGGTCAGGTAGGTATATATAAATACATATATATATATATATATATATATATATATGTGTGTGTGCAAACATTCTGCACAATACACTGGTAGGCCAACATAATAGTGTACCGTCAACAGTGATCTCTGATACGTAAACATAATTTATGGCACAATACACTGGTAGGCACACATAAAAGTGTACCGTTAACAGTGATCTTTTGTACGTGAACATCGGGCACAATACACTGGTAGGCCCACATAATAGTGTACCGTTAACAGTGACCTGTGGTACGTAAACATCTGGCACAATACACTGGTAGGCAAACATAATAGTGTACCGTTAACAGTGACCTGTGGTACGTAAACATCTGGCACAATATACTGGTAGGCAAACATAATAGTGTACCGTTAACAGTTACCTGTGGTACGTAAACATCTGGCACAATACACTGGTAGGCCAACATAATAGTGTACCGTTAACAGTGGTCTCTGATACGTTAACATCTGGCACAATACACTGGTAGCCCCACATAATAGTGTACCGTTTACAGTGATCTCTGATACGTTAACATCTGGCACAATACACTGGTAGCCCCACATAAAAGTGTACCGTTAACAGTGATCTCTGATACGTAAACATCTGGCACAATACATTAAAAGGCCCAACATAAAAGTGTACCGTTAACAGTGGTCTCTGATACGTTAACATCTGGCACAATACACTGGTAGCCCAACATAAAAGTGTACCGTTAACAGTGGTCTCTGGTGCGTAAACATCTGGCACAATACACTGGTAGGCCCACAGAATGGTGTACCGTTAACAGTGATCTCTGATACGTAAACATCTGGTACAATACACTGGCAGGCCCCCAGAATGGTGAACCGTTAACAGTGATCTCTGGTACGTTAACATCTGGTACAATACACTGGTAGGCCCACAGAATAGTGTACCGTTAACAGTGATCTCTGATACGTTAACATCTGGTACAATACACTGGTAGGCCCACAGAATGGTGTACCGTTAACAGTGGTCTCTGATACGTTAACATCTGGCACAATACACTGGTAGCCCAACATAAAAGTGTACCGTTAACAGTGGTCTCTGGTACGTAAACATCTGGGACAATACACTGGTAGGCCCACATAATAGTGTACCGTTAACAGTGATCTCTGATACGTTAACATCCGGCACAATACATTGGTAGGCCCACATAAAAGTGTACCGTTAACAGTGATCTCTGATACGTAAACATCTGGCACAATACATTAAAAGGCCCACATAATAGTGTACCGTTAACAGTGATCTCTGATACGTAAACATCTGGCACAATACATTAAAAGGCCCACATAATAGTGTACCGTTAACAGTGATCTCTGGTACTTAAGCATCTGGCACAATACGCTGGTAGGCCCAGATAATAGTGTACCGTTAACAGTGATCTCTGATACGTAAACATCTGGCACAATACATTAAAAGGCCCACATAATAGTGTACCGTTAACAGTGATCTCTGATACGTTAACATCTGGCACAATACACTGGTAGCCCCACATAATAGTGTACCGTTAACAGTGATCTCTTGTACGTAAACATCTGACACAATGCATTGGTAGGCCCACATAATAGTGTACCGTTAACAGTGATCTCTGATACGTTAACATCCGGCACAATACATTGGTAGGCCCACATAATAGTGTACCGTTAACAGTGATCTTTGGTACGTAAGCATCTAGGACAATACACTGGTAGGCCCACATAATAGTGTACCGTTAACAGTGATTTCTGGTACGTAAGCATCTAGGACAATACACTGGTAGGCACACAGAATGGTGAACCGTTAACAATGATCTCTGGTACGTAAACATCTGGTACAATACACTAGTAGGCCTACGGGATAAGCACCGTTAACAGTGATCTCTGATACGTAAACATCTGGCACAATACACTGGTAGGTCCACAGAATGGTGTACCGTTAACAGTGATCTCTGATACGTAAACATCTGGCACAATACACTGGAAGGCCCACAGAATGGTGAACCGTTAACAGTGATCTCTAATACGTAAACATCTGGTACAATACACTGGTAGGCCCACAGAATGGTGTACCGTTAACAGTGGTCTCTGATACGTAAACATCTGGTACAATACACTGGTAGGTCCACAGAATGGTGTACCGTTAACAGTGATCTCTAATACGTAAACATCTGGTACAATACACTGGTAGGCCCACAGAATGGTGTACCGTTAACAGTGATCTCTAATACGTAAACATCTGGCACAATACACTGGAAGGCCCACAGAATGGTGAACCGTTAACAGTGATCTCTAATACGTAAACATCTGGTACAATACACTGGTAGGCCCACAGAATGGTGTACCGTTAACAGTGGTCTCTGATACGTAAACATCTGGTACAATACACTGGTAGGTCCACAGAATGGTGAACCGTTAACAGTGATCTCTAATACGTAAACATCTGGTACAATACACTGGTAGGCCCACAGAATGGTGTACCGTTAACAGTGATCTCTAATACGTAAACATCTGGCACAATACACTGGAAGGCCCACAGACTGGTGAACCGTTAACAGTGATCTCTAATACGTAAACATCTGGCACAATACACTGGTAGGTCCACAGAATGGTGTACCGTTAACAGTGATCTCTGATACGTAAACATCTGGCACAATACACTGGAAGGCCCACAGAATGGTGAACCGTTAACAGTGATCTCTAATACGTAAACATCTGGTACAATACACTGGTAGGCCCACAGAATGGTGAACCGTTAACAGTGATCTCTAATACGTAAACATCTGGTACAATACACTGGTAGGCCCACAGAATGGTGTACCGTTAACAGTGATCTCTGATACGTAAACATCTGGCACAATACACTGGAAGGCCCACAGAATGGTGAACCGTTAACAGTGATCTCTAATACGTAAACATCTGGCACAATACACTGGTAGGTCCACAGAATGGTGTACCGTTAACAGTGATCTCTGATACGTAAACATCTGGCACAATACACTGGAAGGCCCACAGAATGGTGAACCGTTAACAGTGATCTCTAATACGTAAACATCTGGTACAATACACTGGTAGGCCCACAGAATGGTGAACCGTTAACAGTGATCTCTAATACGTAAACATCTGGTACAATACACTGGAAGGCCCACAGACTGGTGAACCGTTAACAGTGATCTCTAATACGTAAACATCTGGCACAATACACTGGTAGGTCCACAGAATGGTGTACCGTTAACAGTGATCTCTGATACGTAAACATCTGGCACAATACACTGGAAGGCCCACAGAATGGTGAACCGTTAACAGTGATCTCTAATACGTAACATCTGGTACCATACACTGGTAGCCCCGCAGAATAGTGCACCGTTAACAGTGATCTCTGGTACATCAGGTTCAATACATTGACAGCTATACATCTGGCACAATATATTGGTAGTCCTTCAAAATGGCGTACCTTTAATAATAATTCATGTAAAGTGACCATCTGGCACAACACTTTGATAGTCCCACAGAATGGCGTACCGTAAACAATTGTCGCACTGAAGTCACCAACTGACACAATACATTAGTAGCCCCTCAGATTGCTGTACATTTAACAGTGATCTTTGCAACGTGACCTCTGGCATAACACAATGATAGCCCCACAGAATGGCGTACCGTAAACAATGGTCGTTTATCAACAGCCACAATACATTAGTAGCCCCACAGTTTGCTGAACCTTTAACAGTGGTCTGTGTAACGTTACCATCTAGCACAATACAATGATAGCCCCACAGATTGTTGCACATTTGTCCTATTTACGATTGTTCTTAGCATCAGAACCTTCCCACATTTTTATTCATATACCAAAATACAAAAGAATACAACTTAATTGTATAATAAATTGATTATCGTGTCTGCCCAGCTTAATAATGTGGTTTTAAAAATCAGGAATTTTGGCTGGTGGTTCTGTTCGGCAGCTAAACAGAAAAACAAACAAAAGGAGAAAACTGCCCCTGAAACAATTGTAATGCTATATAGAAGATTTGACATGAGTTTTCATTGAATACAAACATTTATTAAACGAGTTCAGGAAAAGTAAAACAAAATATGTCATGGGTATATTGAATGGGAAACGAGGGAATCATGTGATAAATATTAATGTCAAGATACATGTATTGAGCATTTTAATTACGAGAGAATGAAAACGCTCATATTGGATTTTTGTGTACATTCTCTTTACACTGGTCGGCCTTTATTAATTTACCATAATAAATCTTGAAGACTCTATTTGTTGTAAATAGATGACAAATTTAACGCGCGAATCGCTTCTTAATATTCATATAAAAGTTTTTTATGACAAATCACGTGCTTATGCGTGAACATACGTTATAACAACGTACAATGAATACGATCTACATTCCAACACACACGAGGACAGTTTACAGTTTATTTGTACACTCTGCACATTCTTAGGGTAAGGTGGGGCAAAACGCTCTTCTCAAAGAATTTTGCTATTATAGAGGTTAAGAATAATGGTTAAAGGGCCTTTAATGTATGTGCATATTAGCTTAACACTACTTTGTATGATAGCGTATAAATTTAAGAGGTTATAATAAAGAATAACTACAAATCAGTTTGATCAGGCAATGAGATGAGGAAGCAACAAACAAACAAGTATTTTGCCAATTCGCAAAAAGAGATTAGCTGCACTACTTTAATCTTATCTCGAAGGTAAAAGCTGTCAAGAAGTCATAATATATAATAAAAAGAAAAACAAAACAACAACAAAACAATAACAAAAACACATACCAAGAAAACAACAAGGCAAGAAATGATTTCGGGATTTCGTTTTGTTTTGTACGATACACGTAGAGATACTTATTAAAACCCACCGCATGCACACGATAACGTTTAACGGTGGTATCTGACAGTTTGTCTATATCTAATACATGTAACAGAATATTTCCACTAATCTGGGAAATTTGGGCATATTACTGTAAACACGTAAACTTAAGTTTGAGCAAAGGTGGTTTATAACACTTGCTCAATGGTAAATCAGTAGAGTTTGTGAAAAAAATCACATACAGAGACTGTGAAAATTTTTAATTCATTGCGGAGTTACGAAAAGACGCAGTGGAATGTTAAAATACGGAAATAATTGGTGACAGAGTGATCACCTACCTGAACTGAACCCACAATGGGGTGTCGAGATATTTTTAACAACATCTATTTGTGTTTTACTATTAAATCTTGTATTTCATTGGTAATAATATGTTTATAAATAAGAAATATAAGTATTTACACGTTTTCACTTGCTATTCTATAGCGTAAATAAATGAAAACAATATTCTATTTAATTGCACGAGAGAAGAAAGTGTAAAACTTTCGGATACCACCTTAAGGCCGTACAGACGTATAAATTGTTCAGGTTTATGCATATAGTGCAGAACCAGATGCGCATGAAGACAGGTGAAGCTGGTTAATCGGGATCTACTTTATTTGCTGGTTAATCTGTGTTTATACTATTGCTACATCTGCTTTAAATGATTTAAATTATAACCAAAATTGTGTATTGGTTATAAAACGTGGTATCCGACAGTTTGAATCCTGTTTTTTTCTCTTATGCATCCAAATAAGGTATTGATACCTGAACAAGATCCTGCGAAATGCTACTTATTGGTGCCCTTTATTTATGTGACAATTAAAGCAATACACTCCACTTGGCATTATAAAACAATATTTTAGCCACGCTGCACAGTTAGCTATTTTAACACTTTTTATACTGAGAAAAAACACATGAACATTTACTTTTGAGATCACGTTACATGATCGTCCAGGTAATCAATCAGCTCTGACTTAGGTTTCTATTATTAGCTGAAATCTCTATCGTGATTATTTATAGTATGAAAGGCTGGACATTAAGAATGATTTTGAAAGTCTGTGCTGACGTACAATTGAGGAAGTGCTCAAAATAATCTTTGCTTCAACTGAAGTATTCCCTATTTAGGAACAGATCGAAATTTGTTAGTTATCTCCTTTGTGGGAGCCGGTCGTTATTTATTGATACTTTATATAAGAAATAGTCTTAATTTTATTTTTAATATGATTATTTTTAAAGTGTCGCTCAAGCACGTTAACTTATTCTTATCTCAATCAATAACTTACAATTGTGTAAGCACGTTGCAGGCATAAGTGTTCCAAAAAGATTTAGAAAGTTTTAAAATTCAATTGTCTACTTCAGTAACTATACACCAAACACCTTCCCAAAAGGGGGATAAGAAGGTGAAATTTAAATAGGTAGAGTATCTTCCCTTTTTAAACGAAAAAAGAGGGAATAAGTTTCTGAAGAAATTACGCACAAATACCCAAAACAGTTGTCAGATATTTTACATGTTTTATATAGATAGTTTCCATGTGATGTCACAAGACAGTTTAAGACAGCCATCTTTGAAGGCAGAAGATAATGCAGGCCAAAATCTGGAAATATGTGCTGTATTAAACTCACCACTGTGAAGCTACCTTATCTTGGTAGCCATTTTTGATGGTAACTTCAAGGGTTTTTCAGATAAATTGTATACAAGGGTAAATTATATTTTCTTGTAATTTTTCCATTTGTGGTCTGAAAATAGAAGGCTATACACCATTGGAAAGCTCTTGAAATTCATAGTTTAAGAAGACATTTTTTAAATTGATAAATGCACAAAGAATTAACACACAGAAATAAATAAGATTATGAGTTCATCCTTAAACAAAATAAACAGTGTAACTTTTTGGGTTGTATTTTTTAACCTTTTAAACTACCAAAATATAGTTTTAATATTATGAATACTACATACAACTGTTTTATTTGACATTAAAGTCAGTAAAATAGACTGAAAAAAAATAACAGTGGTGAGTTTAATACAGCACATATTTCCAGATTTCGGCCTGCATTAGCTTCTGCCTTCAAAGATGGCTGCCTTAAACTGTCTTATCAGTGCCTATGAAATCACATGGAAACTATCTATTATATATAAGCAAACTGCAGGATACCACCTTCAAGAGAAACGATTACATAGCTTTTGACTTGAACGAAACAAACATTGCCTTGTGTGTTTTTGTGCGTAAAAATGTGCTTGTCTTGAAAACGTTAACAAATATTGATTTTGTTGAAATTAACCATTGTTTGGACTGCTTCCTT
Source organism: Sinonovacula constricta (assembly GCA_007844125.1). NCBI lineage: Eukaryota > Metazoa > Mollusca > Bivalvia > Cardiida > Solecurtidae > Sinonovacula > Sinonovacula constricta. The sequence continues at coordinate 49,250,446 of CM017557.1, forward strand.
TAGTTTGTGTGTTGACATTTGCGTGTAACAATTCAATGACAAAGAAGCAGATAGGTAAAATAAGATAGACCGATATAAAAAACTTAACAAACAACCCCTTGCTAAAATGTAGACTCATATTGAAAATTTATAATTTGATAGTCTGGTTATCATTTTTTTCAGTTAATGTTGACAAATCGGAATGGTGTATGGCCTGTGACAAGGGGCATGAACGGCTGCCATGTTTGCTATTATCATTCAGCACAAATTGAAATTGGTATCCGACAGTTCTCCTATATTAAATACATGTAAAAATATATTCTGATTGTTTAGGAGATCTGATAATGATGACCACATAAACCAATACTGAAGACTAAACAAAGGAATTTTAAACACTACTTCAGTAGTCAGCCAGTACAAATCGCCCTAAGTATCCATTCTGGGATATTATAAATGAGCATGATGGGAATTTATGCTAAAATATTGAGTGACAATAGTGAATAGTCTCCCCTGAATAATCCCTCAATGCAAGTAGGACCTTTCATTTGTTTTATTCGGTCTTTATGCTTGTGCTGGAAGGAGTGTATGATGACGTGTCTGTCTTTCTTGTGATACGCAGGTTACCAATCATCAACAAACACTTCTATTTCCTTTTGTAAATAACAAATCTCTATAAGTAATTAAATGGATTTTAGGCTTATATTTTGACAAAAGCAAGAAATTTCAGTGTTTGCTATTGCAGTGTCTACAAAAGAACAGGCGATAAAATCAAAGAATTTCAACTCAAAGGACCTACCTACTTTTTGGAATACCTCGGATATTATCTATCAAAGTAGACAATTTCCATTTCACCAATGTACCCCATTAGATGTCACAGTGAATCTGGCACCTGTCAGGTAATATATCTCCGGGAGTCCGAAAGTTGAATAACACCTGGCATAGGGTGATTCCGTCTTATCAATAGAAATTAGGAGACGATTATGCGCAAAAATATTTAGTTTCGTACATCTTTTTTATGTATAGAAATACTTCATTACGTCAAATTACATAGTTCATTCATATTCCGACAAAGGGTAATTGTATTCTTAGATATAGATACTACTTGTCCCACACCAGGAGCTACAGAAAAGTTACTAAATCGATTTAAATTTTGTTTTATGGTACAAATGGGAGTACTGGTCGATCACAATAAATATACACAGTACTACCATAATAAGTTTTTTATTGCAGATGTACTCTTTTTTGTTTTCATTCGTCGGGGACAAAGTGTTCGTAGCTGCGTATTGTGTGTACAGGCAGTTTATACGCACCGGTCCGTGTCACGTGATAAGCCCGAATGCTAAAATCCGGAGAGTAAACATGGTGGTTTGTTTTCGTTTCTTCAGCCGCTGCAGTTAGCTTTACGTTTTCAGTGTAGGGGTGGGTGAAGACAAGTCTTTGAGTCATTTCGTTAAAGGTGGTATCCGACACTTTGGAATTTTCTCGAAGAACCAAACAGGTCATTGTTACCTGAAAGGTTAATGCAAAGTGCTGTTCATTGATGTCCTACATCGGTGTGAACAGTCAAGCATAAATCACCAGTCATTACAAACAGTTATTTCCTATCCGAGCCACGCTGCAGAGATGGCTATTTTTAAACTAACAAAACCACGTGGCCACATACTTTTGAGAGCATATTAAATTATCATCCGGGCGATCCGTTCTGACGTCAGTATCTACTTTTAGCAGAGATAATTATCGAGTTTTTTATACAAATGGAAAGAATACATATTCAGAGGATTTTTTTTTCTTTCGCCGTTAGTTCTTTAAAATAACTCAGTAAGTGTTCAAAGTCATATTTATTAAGACTGGAGTGTATATTTATACAAATATATGCCCTAATTTCCCAAAGCAGTAGTTCAATATTGTTGCATGTATATGTATTTGATATAGGCAATTTTCCTTTAACGCTTAGGGGTTTAGTCGGAATCATGCTGTATATTTCAGATAAATAAATATGGATCACGGTGCGACGGTGGTGTTATGCAGGCATACGTCTGGGATCTTTCACCACCAGCAATAATTGTGTCAGTGAGAGACAGACAGACGAGCAGAGATACACAGACAGAGAGAGACAGAGACACGGTGACAGAGACGGATACAGAGAGAGAGACAGACAAACAGACAAACTGACAGACAGACAGACAGACAGACAGACAGAGACACACACCCGTATACAACGAGAGACAATTGAAGAGACAAACACAGAGAGACATAGAGAGAGATAGAGACACAATGACAGAGAGACAGATAGACAAAGAGAGAGAGAGAGAGAGAGAGAGAGAGAGAGACGGACATAGAGACAAGCATACAAACAGAGCGACGTGAAGGCATGGAGAGAAACAAATATGCTGGCAAGTAGAGACGCGCAGACACGCACGCAGGCAGGTGGGTACGCGGGCAGCAAGATACGGTGCAAATGAAAACTTCAAAACCGAAAGATAACAATTGGCAAAGAAGTCACGTTAATTTTATTTTTGGATCTGCAAGGAACTTCTAGAATTAAAACTAAATAATTTCCTAGGAATCTCTGATTCGATGCATGTTCGTAGCGTTTCATATTCGCATTCTCAAGTTACTATAAAATTTATTGATGAGAGTTCATAAAAAAAAACACGAAATACGTGAATACTAAAACTCGAAAGATGGAGGAGTGGGCTAAGGACTAGGGGACTAATCGTACATTGGCAACTGATCTATTTTCCTTTTAACGCAAATGTCTTTACTCGTTTTACGCTGCAGATAAGGATGTTAAATCGGCTACTGGATACGACTAAAATACATTATTTATTTCGTTAACACTATACTCTGTGAATTGAATTTAAATCCTGATTCCACTATTCTTTACCGAACGTCTGCTGTAATAAAATGTGGTATCCGGCAGTAACAATATGTGTCCTCTGTTCTGAGGGAATTTGACATGCTGCAGAAAAAGAAATCGCTTAACTTAAGTCTAAGTTTTGACGATTTTCAACTTCTGGGGCAGTAAAACTCGTTAATCAACACTTTATAATTTATAAATAAAAAGTATTGGGATTTCTGCTTAAAATAGACATTGACGTCACAGCGGATGACGTGGCTGAGCTAAAACATAAGTGTTTGCGTGATTTTCTTAGTTTAAAAATAGCAAACTGTGCAGTGTGGCTCAGATAGGAAATACATGCGTGAAAAGTATTGACTGTGGTGTTTTGGTTAACTTTTCAGGCAGGTGTACGACATCAATAAACAGCTATTGCGAGATCTGTTCAGATAACAATGGTTTATTATGATATTAAATGAAGATATCGTTGGTCCAAACTTTCCGATATCACCTTTAAAACTGAGAAGCTGTGATCTATTGACATCTGAACTATAGAGGTCCATTGATATTTCGAAACCTCTGTTAGCGGCTCCAGATACGAGAGGCCCCGGGTTCGATCCCGGGCCGCGACATTCCAAAAATGGTTCTGGTATAGCTCCCCTGCTAACGCTCAAGCAAAAACATGTATAAGGATAGTTCTACGACTGGTTGACCCTGTGTCAGGACACTATCGCCTAATGGTGTGGTATCATGCCAAGTGTTAGATACCAAACCATGACATACCAAAGTCGTTAAAAATGGTATAGCTCCCTTGCTAACGCTCAAGCAAAAATAAGGGTAGTTCCACGACTAGTTGGCCTGGAATCAGGAAATATGTATACAGTTGATGTGGCGATAAACACAATAAAGAAACAAACAAACCACAAACCTATGTCAGTGAGGCGTCGCGCGGTATATCTCAAGTATCTCGGCCTAGGAGATAATGAAACTACGTGGAACACTCTTTCTAATCATGTTGTGTTCCCTTCTTCCACTCCTTTTCTGTATACCAGTCAATGGGCAATATTCATGCGCACCATTTTAAATTCATAAAATTTATTATATTTATAATCTGCATTTCATGCAGATCTGCATAACACAACATAATCACTTGAACATCTAGTTTAAACAGATTACAATATTAATAATAACATTTGAAACATGCGTGGATATAACTGGCGTGTCTTTTCTTCTTTGATATAAATTTTGTTATAGACAAAAGGGATATCACTCTAGCTTCATTTAAAAGAACAAACTCTATAGTAATGCTCTCCCTTAGGCCATACGCTCAGAGATATATGACTGTGCAAATTATATGCAGGGCCAAGACATTGGGACAAAATACTAAAGGTTGTCGATATATAAACAACGGAATACACTATCTGACGCACATTAACGACTGACGTCGAAGAAACAGAAAACCCCGCGCGGTTTGTTTGACTTAAAGTGAGCTAAAAATCGGTTCGGCTTTACATGGAAATGGGCATATGCCCCACCATTTTTATTGGATATTGTAAAAAATATTAAGCATTAAGCAAATTATCTTTACTTGTGAAATCAAGCTTTAATGAAACCCATGTATGCATTATTGAAGGAACCCCAATCTTAAAACTCTGGTACAGCACTGTAACGATGTGAAAACAAAAACCACATTGACCTTCGTTGTTCGATGTGGCCAGAATCGGTACATTGTATACGTGGATCGAAGTCAACATGGCGCGAAGTGCATCACACATAATTGGAGGCGGTTCCATCTTATGGTAAACAATGTTATACGGACAATAGTGCAATCGGAACTCCTCAGGTAATTCCGACCGCAGGACAATTATCCCTCGGATGTATCTGGTGCAATGATACTTACAGAAATCACGATCGTTTTGTTCGCCGAAAGCCGGAAGAAGAATATGCCTAATATGTATGGCATCGTTTGACAGCTGTGTGTCTGATGCGCTGGGTAAATTTAATTTGGGTGATTTAGATTTTACGCCTCTACAAAGTTTTATAGGCATGTACTGTAGTGAGCTGTGAACCGAGCTGCCATCTTTGTTTTGACTTCTACCACAAAAGTAGTCCCATTTAGGGAAATGGCCGAGGTGATCCGGATACCCACATACATCCGAGAGCAATCGTACCTACTCGGCGATCTCCGACAAGCTTCGGATATATCGCCTCGGATGTAATTGTAGGAATACACCAGTTGGTGATTTGCCCCGGCGAATAACTTCTCATTGCATTATGTAAACAAAGATGGCTGACTTTTCAAAGTGCATACAGTACGCTTTAGATATTATGGAGATTCAACACTCCTTAAAAGAAGAGCAGATTGCTTCGTTGAAGAATATTTTTAACTTAGTTGATACTGTATGTATATTACCAACAGTATTTGGTAAAAGTGTAATATACCAGTTATTACCCTGCATGCACTCGGATCACGCTTTGGTGATGTCTATATCCGAAGCTTGTCGGAGATCGCCGAGTAGGCACGATTGCCATTTTGGAAGTAGTTCGTCAATATGGCGGCGACCGCATTATTTCCGAGGTGATTACGTAGAGGACGGAATTACCCGAGGAGTTCCGAGTGATCCGAGAGATGATTCGTGAATTATCCGAAGTGTTCCGATTGACAATTGTGTAGCAGAAAATAATCGGAAATCGCATCCGTTCGGTGATACCTTTTTTAAAGAAAAGAACAGAGTATGCTGCGGTTAAACGTGTAACTTGCAATTATAGAAAAAGAGAAGCAGGAATTTGCATATGTTTGGGCGATGTCTTGTTTAACAAAAGAAACCGAGTATGCAAATATTATTCAACAAGCTCGTATTTACAAAAGATGCAGCAGGCAACAAGAAAGGAAGAAAGCAAGCAAAATAGCTGGTAGCATAATATCTATCTTCCTACCATTAGCGTTTGTTACTCTCGCACAGTAATGTAAAGAAGCGACAATATACGAGAGGTCTTATTCCCAGAATATTCATCGTCTTGTCATGGAGTTGCACATAATAACCATTCGGCCGCTTCCTGTCTGGATGCCGCCAAGCATTTAAGTATGGCGAATATCAATAGTATTCCATGGAGAGTGCCGTGTTTCAGCGAGGATACCAATATAGGTAGATACAACCGCATCCATGGTTCTATATAGAGAGAGGATATGGATATTTTTTACTGTCTGGTCAGAGAAATAGTATTTTCACGGAATTTCATATTACACATTTAGTTTTTGTTAGAACACTAATTTGAAAATAAACAAAAATATGTCTATTTTTAAAGTCTTTAATGGAGTACATTGGTGAAATGAAAATTGTCTCCCTTGTTAGTTAATATCAGAGGTATTCCAAACAGTAGGTAGGTCCTTCTAGTTGGAGTTCTTGGACTTTAACGCCTGTTCTTTTGTAGATATGTGCAATTACAAACAGTGAAAGCTCTTACTTTTGCATCAAAATAAGCTTAAAATGCATTTAAATACGGAAGAGATATGTTATTTAAAAAGAAATATGGATTTTTTTTGTTTGTGATGGCCAACCTGGGTATCACAACAATGGCAGAAAAGTCAACATACACTTCATTGAGCACAAACATAAAAACTGAGTAAAACATATGATAGGATTAACATGCATTGAGATATTTTTCAGGGGAGACTATTCATTAATGACTCTCACTGGGGCGGCTCCTTCACAAAGACTGTTGACATCTAAAAGCCAAATAGTGCCATTTCCTGCATGGAAGATGTTCGACAGACATTCATAAGACATATGTTTTCACACAAATGAATGAATATCAATGCGCATTTTCCATCAATACATTTCATGTGTAAATACGTGCTTACTCGTCTTATCTGTTGCACTGGACACCTGTTTTATACTACTACTAGTGCCATAAAGATGTGATCTACACTGAAATGTTAAAAAATAGTAAGGTATTTTTGACGATTTCAGGATGAGGGGTGTTCGGATATATATAAATATATCAAAAGTTTTAAAGTAAATGTAAAGCGTGTACATTTGCATTTTACAATAATTAAATTAAGGATAATTTAATTTTCGGAGAATAAAATAAAATGAATTTGTTAGCATGCATTTCTTTAAAACTCTTGCAGATGCAAGTCTGGAAATAATTCACGGAGTTGCCGTGACCAGTATATTCTATAAGATTAAACTGGGCTCATTTAGGTGGAGTGTATTCAGTGATAATACAGTGAAAATAGGAACTACTAAATACCACAAGAAAAGTAAATTCTCCACTAATACTAGATATTGATTAAAAAAACATTTTTTTTTCTAAAAAAGCTCACACTCGAATTATAAATTGCCTTTTTTCAAGATTTTAAAATTTAAGTGTGAGAGTTTTGAGAAAAAATATAATTACAACAGATGCTTTTGGAACAATTTACAACATTGAACGAGTAACAGATGGGTAATACCGAGAGAGAGAGAGAGAGAGAGAGAGAGAGAGACAGAGAGAGAGACAGAGAGAGAGACAGAGAGAGAGAGAGACAGAGAGAGAGAGAGAGAGAGAGAGAGAGAGAGAGAAAGAGAGAGACAGAGACAGAGACAGAGAGAGACAGACAGACAGACAGACAGACAGACAGTTAGACAGTTAGACAGACAGACAGACAGACAAACAGAGAGAGACAGACAGACACACACACACACACAGACAGACAGAAAGGGACAGACAGCGACAGGCAGAGACAGACAGACAGACAGACAGACACACACACGCACACGCACGCACGCACACACACACACACACACACACACACACACACACACACACACACACACACACACACACACACACACACACACACACACACACACACATATATATATATACCCACACAGAGATGTCAATGTGATTTTTTTTTCAGCTGGGGACGTCTTTTTTGTGCATGTAGGTATACGTTTTATTATTCAACTCGTGCAGAAGCATGGCATTTACAGAATCCCAACTTTGGACAAGACCTGATCTATTTGACATTTTTAACGTTGACACTGACGTCACATCCGACTATTCACAGACAGATTTCAGACACTGTTAAAGCTGCTTTTCTGATGATCACTCAGATAACAGTTTTGTTGTTATGTTCGCTCACAAACCATCACGGTCATATTGGAGAAGCTAATTGTTAAAGAAGAAAAACCCTAGACGTAGGCCCTATGTCTGGGTAGAACCACCAGAGCACCGCAGGTTAGAAACCAGTTTTGGGAGTTGTTTTGTTTGTGTGTGTGTGTGTGTGTGGGGGGGTTAGTTATCTCCCTTGTGGAAGCATACATACACAAACACAAATACTTACGTACATACATACACCTACACATATACACACATATATACACACAGAAATACACACATACACAACCATACACAACCATACACACACACATACACACATATATACATACATGCACACACACACATATACACACACATACACACAAACATACACACAGATACATACATACACACACATATACACAGAAGCTATTTTCTTATACATTATATAAGAAATATAATAAATTTAATTTTTAATTTGCTTATTTCTTTAGAAAAGCGCTCAAACTTTCAAATGAATTCTTACCTCAATCAAAAGGATTCCATTTTATGCGTATAATTCAGTCTTAAGTGTTTTTCAGAAGTTTAGAACGTGGAAAAAAAGTTTTCTGCAGTAACATTATACCTAGCCACAAGGGAGGTAAGAATGTAGTTTTTTAATCGTTAGAGTAAAGTCCCTTTACATAGGAAAAGAGGCAATGGTTAAAGTAGACAACGACGTCAGAGCGGACTACCTGGTGGTTACGTGGTTTTTCTTAGTTAAAAATCTGTGCAGCGTAGCTCAGATAGTAAATCCATGTTTGTAATGGCACGTCGGGTATCATTCTTCACGTTCAGATAGACGACGTCAGAGTGGACTACCTAGATGATGATATAACGTGATATCTAACGTAAGTGGTTACGTGGTTTTTCTTAGCTAAAAATTTGTGCAGCGAAGCTCAGATAGAAAAAATACATGTTTGTAATGGCACGTGGGGTGTCATTTTTCATGTCCAGATAGATGTAGAACGTCAATAAACAATAATCTGAGGACTCTGTTGAGGTAACAATTATTTATATGTGTTAAGGCGGGGTGGATATTTTGTCAAAACTGTCAGAGACTCAGTCAGTTTATCGTCAGTTGGAAATCTGTAAAGGGTAAAGAGACGCCCTTCTATCAACTCTCCTCTGTAATTCCTACACACACAACAATAATGTCTCTTTTTTCAGTCGATTTCAACACTGTTTCTTCCATTGCTGACATTTTTTTATTTGCTCTCCACCGGAAATGAAATGCGGCCCTCTACGCTAAAGAGCGTTTAAGGGAGGCAATTATTCAGGGGGAGATAACAAAGGTTATTAAACATGACTATATAAATGCTCCATATAAAATAACCCACTTTATTAATATTTCCCTTGTGGAAGATGACCAAGTTTCCTCATCAGTGAAGATCCCTTATCTTGGCACCTATCTTTGACGGCAACTTATAGAAGCGTAAATTATATTTTCTTGTATTTTTTTCATTTGTGGTCCAGATATTAAAAGCTTTAAATTATTACAAAGCTCTAGAAATTCATATTTTTAGAATGCAGAATTTTTTAAAATTAATAAATGCACAAAGAATTAAAACACAGAAATAAATAAAATTATTGGCTCATCCTTAAACAAAATTAATAGTGTATCTTTATGGGTTGTATTTTTTTAGCATTTAAATTATCAAAATATAGTTTTGATATTTAAAAATACTCCATAAAAGCTGTTAAATTGGAAATAAAATTCAGTAAAATAGACTGAAAAATAAAAACACAGTTTTGAGTTGAATACAGCACATATTTTCAGATTTCGGCCTGCATTAGCTTCTGCCTTCAAAGATGGCTGCCTTAAACTGTCTTATCGGTGCCTATGACATGAAAACTATCTATCTATAGATTTATGCATATTTTGGAATCGCTGCAAGAAATTTCTATATTAAGGTTCGATAGAACATGTCATGCATTGTCGTCACGGCGTGTCCCTAAATGTACATTAAGAACAAAAATCATGGTGCCTGTCACAGATATAGCATCCATGATATAAAGAAGTGCATACAGCTGTTACGGTTTAAGCATTTTCTTGGTATATATTGTTAACTATCCATAGGACGTATGACTTACAACTACCCAGCAATGTTACAAAATAATGTTATGCATTTAGATATACATTTGATTCATAGAGTGTAGACTTTTTGCACAGTTTACTTAAGAAAGCAAAACGCCTAATTCTCATTTAAGGTAAGAGGGGCCTAAAAGAAGCTATTAAGAATCCTAAACTAAGCATGTCCATAGTGATAAATATCATATATCAGATATAAAAATGAAATATGAAAGAATTTCGCCTTCATGTTTCGGAAAAAATCCCATTTAAATAGGGTGACCCCCTCGCCTTGTCCCAGGACCATTTTTTTCAAGTGGTTATTGCTAAAAAGTCTAATTTGGGGGTTCAAAACTATAATATATTTTAGCATCAGTGGTGTAACTTTATAAGCATAATCCTAAACATTAAAAAGAACTCATTTATATTGTTCAAAAACAATCATTTGATGATTTTACACTGAAAAAGGCATCTATACCCCCTCGGAAAATTTCCTTGCCACAGAAACATGCACAAACTTTCAGAGTTTCTAAATATTTTAATTATACCAGTATATTAATAAAATGCCTATCAAAATTTCCTATATACAAATACCAATCACATAACAAATAATTACAGACTTTCACCTTTTAGTTTTTGAAATATTAGCTTTTAAATTGTCATATTCCATGTTTTTCTTAACAAAACAACAACAACAACAAAAACCTGTAAAAATATTTTCTGTCACAATTTTGCACAATACCTTTCTGTTCACAAAGATCTTTTACAGATCTGATTAAAACTGGCTTCTGAATGTGTATCTGTTTACAATAGAACTTAAATTTGTATTTTTAAATGTTTTATTGCAGTTTTACCCAATTTTTATGAAGCATTTGTTTACACGGTCATGCAAATGTCAAATAACTAGTCCTTCAAAGACCTGTTTCTAGAATGTAATGTCAGTGATATTTCATTTACTGAGTACATTTTAAATATTATAATTATTCTAATTTCTAATCCGTTTTCGTTTTATCGTTGATTTTAATGTTTTCCGTTTCACATATCGATCTCTGCTGTCCGCCATTTTGGTATTTTCCGAAAATATAACGTCACGCTTTGGGATCCCAATTTTTTGGTAAATATTTTTTTTATTTAAAGAAATATAAGATATTTTTTGTTGAAATTATTAATTGTTTGAAAAAAATATTATCAATATTTTCAAGATACATAAAAAATCATGATTAAAAATGTTTGCTACGATCAAATCCGATTAGTTCCGGAGAACGTGTCGGATACTGCCGAGGGCATTTACGAACTCGATGTCGCCAAACATCGCCGTTTCAGACAGCATTGGCTAATTAGGCCCCTCTTGCCTTAAAGTTATTTGTATCAGTTTGTTTGTTTGTCTTTTCTTGTTTTTGAAATACATTGCAGCGACCGGTTATGAATATTATAGCAACATCCAGCTTTTTGGTGGCGGAAGATCCCAGACAAATGTCTGGGTAGAACCACCAGCGCACCGCACATTAAGTCTTTCGCTCCGAACGGGACTCGAACTTACGCGGTGAGAGGCTAAGCAGTCAGAGGAGTTACAGGTCGCCGGCTCTACCACTACGCCACGGGCGCCCACTGTTATTGTATCATGCTGCCAGTCTCAATCTAGCATAGTTTAAGATGGTAAATCTTGCTTTTTTAGCAAGTATTATTTGGCATATAGTTGGTTCATGACCGTACCATAACAATAGGCGGTCAAACCATCAATTAGTGTAACATTTTACTCACCTTGATAACAACCAATTGACCTGAATTAATGTGTAAGTTCATATTAGCCACCTTCCTCCGGGAGATGGTTGATCAATATCTTAAACCGGCCGCATTATCTCAGGTGGTAGATCGTCGGCTTGCGGTTTGGGACGTCGTGGGTTCAAACCTCGGACGGGTCAAACCAAAGACTTTAAACTTGGTCGTTGTGGCTTCCCTCCTAACGCTCGGGGCTAAGGGGACAGCATTACGCCTGACTCTTCGGTGTCAGTATAATGGTCCGGCCGGGTTCAATCCCTGGGCACCTCATAAGTGCCCCTGTGCTACAATGATAGAAATGTCGCTGCACAGTATCGGCAAAAATGCCGGCTAATCACAATCTTTTCAATAACTTTTTCCTGCTATCCAGGAGCAGATCCAGGAAATTTTGGTGCGGGTGGGATATATACAAATCAAGATTCATTCAACTTTATCGCAGTAAATACTATAAAAGCTAAGTATGTTTTAAGCTAACATGCATGTGTTTTCACAACTCTACTCTATTACCTGGTTGGTGTGTGGGGATGCATATCCCAATCCCCCCGACCCCCCCCCCGACCCTCCGACCCCCCCCCCCCGACCCCCCCCCCCCCCCCCACAACCCCTCATGGATCCATCCCTGCTGCTGTCTGTGTTAGTCAATTAATACCTTAATATAAATTCGTTATCTTGTACGTTGTCCTAGTTTCTAATTTATGTTTGTGTCCTTCAATGCAATGTTTATTGGAGGCATTCTCAACAACTTGCTACGACTGCAGTAATGTCGTTCTGTAGTTATCTCAATGCTTAAGATGTCTATTCGAGCTTTTGCTTTCGGCATGACCAGAATATCATTAGTGCAAAACGCTTTATTATAGAGAGACCATTGCAGACAAGCTAATTCAATGTCTTATTTTTCATCAGATCGCTGCTCGAAGATAGAAACGAAATTCTGTCGGCATTTATACGCCGACAAAACGACAGGAGTCTGTGAATTGGCCATCTGTCGTCTGTTGTATACATTCACATGCCATCGATTAGTCTTTCCAGCTTTTATTTTGTCGAATAGAATATGAATCGACTACTAGAGATAACATTCAGGTAAATAAACGAAACATTTCTCCGTTGTTTGGCAATGTTTATTTTTATGCCCAAATACAGGACCGACATATTTATGTCTAAAATTTGGTTATGAAATCAGTCGTGTCAATACGGTACTTCTTAGATGCAGCCCGAAATATCCTCGAGTACTAAATTACGATCTGTGATTGAAATAAACGAGATGTTAAAAATAGATTGTCTTCTTGAACACAACAACTCAACAACTCAACTTTATTGAACTCGTTACTGCTTTAAGCGGTCAATGAGCAATTTAGCATACAATACATGTACAAAAACACGGGAAATCAATGAAAAAGACTATAACATCTATGACGTAACGTTTAAACAAAGCGTCTCATGATCATAGTTGAATTTAACTCATAGTTGAATTTAACATGTTTTTGTGCAATATGTAAACCCCGTTTGTTGACATTTGTTGTATGAATGAAGTGGTTCGAAATATTTAAAGCAGTGCGAGTGATGTGTTGTAGATTTAACCTTTTTTTAGATTTGAGACAAAATGTGCAACTAAGATAGGATTGTGAATAAATCCAGAAAAGGTAATACGTTATTATAAGGGTAATATTATTAACTAATTTTGCTTTTGACGAGGGAATTGTTTGTCACTAAAGCATTGTGTACAGAACACAAATCTTAAATTGGTAGCTAGAAGTCTGAATGATAATTGATGGTGTATCTATTTGCATGTTAAAATTGCTATTATAGAATCAAATCGAAACTGACACGATGAGACATAGAAACATTTGAAAACAATTTTAAGAAACTGGTAACATTTACAAAGTTTGATAAAAAAAAAGGAATTAGTGTCTCACAATTAATAGTTACCTATATACAGTAGCATGTATACCATAAGGAAACAATTTGACCCCCCACCCCCATCTGACCGCAGTTTATATTGACATTACAGCCCGAAACACTACACAGACATGAGGACAGAAAGTTCTAGGAATATGTCCATGTCAAAATGTTGTCGATCTGTTTATCAAGCTTAAGATTTGGTACAAACTCTTGCAGACACACGCAACATGTATCAGCAATCGGACAACTAATCCATACACTTTAGCAAACACACTCAACATTTATCAGCAATCGGACAACTAATCCTAACACTTTAGCAAACATACGCAACATGTATAAGCAATCGGACAACTAATCATTACACTTTAGAAAACACACGCAATTTTATCAGCAATCGGACAACTAATCCTTACCTTTTAGAAAACACACGCAACATGTATCAGCAATCGGACAACTAATCCTTACCTTTTAGAAAACACACGCAATTTTATCAGCAATCGGACAACTAATCCATACACTTTAGCAAACACACGCAACATTTAACAGCAATCGGACAACTAATCCTAACACTTTAGCAAACATACGCAACATGTATAAGCAATCGGACAACTAATCATTACACTTTAGAAAACACACGCAATTTTATCAGCAATCGGACAACTTATCCTTACCTTTTAGCAAACACACGCAACATGTATCAGCAATCGGACAACTAATCCTTACCTTTTAGCAAACACACGCAACATGTATCAGCAATCGGACAACTAATCCTTACCTTTTAGCAAACATACGCAACATGTATAAGCAATCGGACAACTAATCCTTACACTTTAGAAAACACACGCAATTTTATCAGCAATCAGACAACTAATACTTACCTTTTAGAAAACACACGCTATTTTATCTGCAATCGGACAACTAATCCTTACCTTTTAGCAAACACACGCAACATGTATCAGCAATCGGACAACTAATCCTTTACTTTTAGCAAACACGCGCAACATTTATCAGCAATCGGACAAAACAATCCTTAAACGTTTGTAAACACACGCAACATGTATCAGCAATCGGACAAATAATTCTTTAACGTATGCAAACACACGCACCATTTCTCAGCAATCGGACAAATAAGCCTTAAACTTTTGCAAACACACGCAACATGTATCAGCAATCTGACAAAAATTCTTAAACGTTAGCAAATACACGCACCATTTAACATCAATCGGACAAAAACTCATTTAGGCTCGTGCCGCTTTGGATTATCCCAACCTAAAGACAGCACAGTTTTAAGGATATCATGTTTACATACAAGCTAGTGATCAGATTGTATTTTATTTCATTATTCGTTATGGCTCAACAAAGTTTTAATTTTGTGAGCAAAATGTTTAAAGAACCATTTCACAACCAATGGTTAAGCCGATTAAAGTGTTTTACTTGTTAACGTTTTTGCACTAACACAATGAAGTTTGTGTATGTTAGATGCCAAATTTACTTCATGACTGTAAAAATGGAAATGATTTGGGCAAGGCACGAATCTAAGACTGTAAGATGATGAAGTTGAAATATTGCAAATAATATGGAAGTTACAGTTGAGCCACGACAACACAAATTAAGTGCACACTAGAGAAGGCATTGCGACTGCTGTATGCAGGGACACATAAACTTTGAACAGTAACAAGAAATATTTTAGTGATTCTTTATCAACTATATCTATTACCTATTCAATAGTATTGTCGTTAGGCGCCCACATTGTAAGAAAGAAATATCTAATGCAATCCTTTATGCATGTTACATTTGTATGAATGTCAAATGCCAAAGGCATTCAGTATGGACATGGGAGAAGGTTAGGTGCTCTTCGGTTAATCAACCCTTGTCAGACTTCATTTTCTTTATAACCCATACGCGTTTTTAGCAATCATCTAACATCGACATGCAAACTACAGGCTCGGAGCAAACAGTGCCTCCGTAAATATTAATCTGATTCACTCAATTCACCAATCTCTTTAAACTTTGTAATGACTTTTCGGGCAACCTTTTTTTCTGAATATAAAATAACGATGAAGGTCTACATTTTGCTGCAGCTGTTTTTACGAACCAATAAGATAAAAATCCATTAACAATGGTGTTGTTTATATTTTGAAAAAAAGCCCGAATGAGCCGAAAGGTCAAGAGTTATTTAAGAGACTGAAGTAGTGTATAATCTGACATAACAGCTCTGGATCCGGAATTTACCCTTTCTGCCTAAGCCGGATCAAAAATTACACTTTCTGCCTAAGCCGGTCCAGAATTTACACTTTCTACCTAAGCCGGGTCCAGAATTTACACTTTCTGAAGCCGGGTCCAGAATTTACACTCTCTGCCTAAGCCGGTCCAGAATTTACACTTTCTGCCCAGAATTTACACTTTCTGCCTAAGCCGGATCCAGAATTTACACTTTCTGCCTAAGCCGGGTCCTGAGTTTACACTTTCTACCTAAGCCGGGTTCAGAATTTACATTTTCTACCTATGCCTGGTTCAGAATTTACGCTTTCTTTTTAAGCCGATCCTGAATTTAAACTTTCAGCCGGGGTCCAGAATTAACACTTTCTGCCGGGTTCAGAATTTACTCTTTCAGCCGGGTCCAGAATTTACACTTTTAGCCGGGGCAAAAAATTTACACTTTCAGCCGGGTCCAGAATTTACACTTTCTACCTAAGACGGGTTCAGAACTTACACTTTCTGCCTAAGCCGGGTTCAGAATTTACACTTTCTGCCTAAGCCGGGGTCCTGAATTTACACTTTCTGCCTAAGCCGGGGTTCAGAATTTACACTTTCTGCCTAAGCCGCGGTCCAGAATTTAGCTTTCAGCCGGGCTCAGAACTTACACTTTCTACCTTAGCCGGGTTCAGAACTTACACTTTCTGCCTAAGCCAGGTTCAGAATTTACACTTTCTGCCTAAGCCGGGTTCAGATTTTACACTTTCTGCCAAAGCCGGGGTCCAAAATTTACACTTTTAGCTGGGGCAAAAATTTACACTTTCAGCTGGGTCCAGAATTTACACTTTCTACCTAAGCCGGGCTCAGAACTTACACTTTCTGCCTAAGCCGGGTTCAGAATTTACACTTTCTGCCTAAGCCGGGTCCAGAATTTACACTTTCTGCCTAAGCCGGGTCCAGAGTTTACACTTTCTGCCTAAGCCGGGTCCTGAATTTACACTTTCTGCCTAAGCCATGTCCTGAATTTACACTTTCTGCCTAAGCCGTGTCCTGAATTTACACTTTCTGCCTAAGCCGGGTCCAGAATTTACACTTTCTGCCAGCCGGGTCCAGAATTTATACTTTCTGCCTAAGCCGGGTCCTGAATTTACACTTTCTGCCTTAGCCGGGTCACTTCGTGTTTGGCAGTGTCAGTATTGACGTATGGCTGAAAGGTCACTGTCGTATAGCAACATCTGTAATTGGTAGATGGGGACCTCGGATCACATTCATGCGGAAGGTTCAGACACTCCGCGGGCAACTTAGAAACTGTAAGGTCTCCATACAGTTTCCACTTGAACAAATGGCATAAGATCAAATGTTCAGGTCTGCGCTTAATAATGATGACAGCATCAGCTGTCGCAAGACTCCTCTTTAAATGCACTTAATTGTGCAAAAGACCAAAAAATAAGACGTTTTAATAGTAAAGTTTATATTAATTTGTACTATATTAAATCATTGTGCTGATTTATATATGAGAGCCGTATAACGTTTATATTAAAACACAGTAATCATAATATAATTATTAATAATAATATTATTATTTACTAGACCCAAATGAACTGTTTTAACTGAATTCACGATAACACGTAGCTTTACATAAGCTTGTCTTTTCCTATATAATTGTCATCAAGTAAATATATCCTAAACAAGTCTTGCCTTAGATAAATACCATCAAAAAGAAAACTTTTCAGGAAGAAAAAAATGCCACAAGAGAGAGAGAGAGAGAGAAAGAGAGAGACAAAGAGAGACAGAGAGAGACAGAGAGACAGAGAGAGAGAGACACACACACACAGAGAGAGATAGATAGAGAGAGAGAGAGAGAGAGAGAGAGAGAGAGAGAGAGAGAGAGAGAGAGAGAGAGAGAGAGAGAGAGAGAGCTCGGAATAATTATAATAACGTTCAGATAGTATCTTTAAAGATTTTTTTAAGTTGGAAATAATAATTATAAAAAAAGAATTTCTGTCAAAATGATAGTTGTCAAGTTAGTTCATTTTATAAATATAATAGTAACATATTACTCATCAGTTTACAAAATATCAAGGAGCCATGCTCAAAGGTTTGGTTTTACTTCAACATTACATTTCTAGTAATATGAGTATAGGAAGATTATTTCGTTAAATTTAACATGTACAAGATTTAGGGATTTTCAAAAGGTAAAAATAGCTAATAAATGTTTATTAGTGGACCTTTTTTTATATTCGAAACACGTTAATCCTCATGACATACATAAAAATAAAATAATATATATATATATATATCACAAATCAAATATATATAACACAAATCAAAAACAAACAAAAACAAAACAAAAACAACATAATAGTAATAGTTTACATATGGGTGAAAACAAGAGCTTATAGAGTAAAGAAACAACTTTACAACCGTATTATATTAATAGCATTTCTATACCCCTTAAAGCGACCTGGTTATAGGAAGTCAATTTTGCTAAATTAATATATAAAAATCATTTTGTACAGTCACAGTGAATTATTAATTGAAATATTTCTTATCACTTGATTATATATGAAGATGCCGTCATTCAAAAGATACACTTGTTTCTAGGATGGGAAAATCAAAAGTATCGCGACGGTTTTCAACTTGTTTTAGCTTTTGGAATTTCAATGATCTAGTTAAACTTCGAACTGCCCATTCGGTAATATACGTCATGCGGTGACGTTATACATTTTAAATAATTGTTTAGCTAGCGAGCCAATCAGTGTACAGTTCTGCAATAATGAAAATAAATATGAAGTGTTAATAATGTGGATTTATCAGGAAGAAATGAGGCACAGAATAGGATATCAAGGCAAGGATAGGCAAAGCCCGCCATGCTTTTGTCACATTAAAACCAGTGTGGAAGAACAACCACAGCATCCACCTGAAAACCAAGCTGAGGCTCTTCAACAGTAATGTAAAGATCGTTCTCCTGTATGGTGCAGACAGAGACTTGGAGAAGAACCAAACGTTTGGACCAACGCCTGCAAGTCTTCATCAACACATGCTTGAGGCAGATCTTGCATATAAGGTGGCCAGAAAGGATCTCCAACTGAGAGCTATGGGCAAAGACAGGACAGCAGCCGGTCACAGATTCCATCTTACAGAAAAAATGGAGATGGACTGGTCACACTTGGCAGACAACAGCGCAACATAGCCAGACAAGCGCTAGATTGGAACCCCTAAAGCATCAGGCGAAGAGGAAGGCCAACAAATACTTGGCGTAGAACCCTGGACATTGAGCTCCGCAAGACAAAGGTGTCATGGTGAAAAGCCAAAACCCAGGCAATAGACTGAATCAAATGGCACGCTGTGGTGAAAGCCCTATGTAAAATATATATTTTGTCATATGACACCCCCCCCCCCCCACACACACACACACACACAAACACACACACAGCGTGCCTCGGATAGGAAATACGTGTTTGCAATGAAAAGTGGGGACATATGCTTCACTGTCACACAAATCTAGAGCATCAATGAACAGCATTTTGAGAGATTTTTCAGGTAACAATGATTTTTTTTAATATTTCATAGCACAATGTTTGGTCCAAACTCTTAGATACCATCATTGAATTTCAACTTTGATTTTATTAATGGACATTTTTAATCTTAATCAATATTTAAAATGCACGTTTGTTCTATGAAATGACTCGAAATGGAGACGATTATAAACAAACCATGTTTACAGTTTTGCATTGCAGAAGCAGGCAAAATAAGAATACAACTATTTATTTTCATCCGGTCTATTGGCATGTAAATAAATATCTGTGCATGCCTCTTTCGAGATAATTATTTATAGACCTCTATTCCAGAAGAGTTCAAAAGCAATTAGACGCGTTAAGCTTACACGGCCTATGTATATCCAATGCAACGGGTATGACAACGTATTCTTTATTAATGACGTCAAACGTGTTTCTGAAGTCATAGCGATAAAACGCTGCTGAGAGGTAACCGTTCAACACAACTTCTTTGAACGGACAGGAAATGACGTTCATACCTTGACGTAACGTCAAACAAATTGGCGCAAAAATTGTGACCGTTTTGACTATTTTACAGTGTTTATATTATGTTCTAAAGTTTGAAAACCCGGCGTGCTTCAAGTGTATATATATTGATTACTATAGATACCGCTAAATTCGCGATAAAGTATAACACACATTCATACTATATACATTTATCTAAATACATGTCAGAGAGTATGTGCGCGAAATTTTTTGCAATTGTATTCAAAAATGAGTGTTTTAGAGGAAAATTCTGCGGATTTATGAAACAGCCCTCGTATCCTCGTAACCAAATTGAAAAGCCTCTATCGGATTTCCTTTCTGCTTCATTCTATGTCTTTAATACAAGAAAGAGTCGAATTAATTTTTTATATCATAAAAACACATTGTTCGTATTCAATATATCTTTTTTGGGTAGCTTATTAACAGATAATGTTTTCAGAATTCCTATAACCCACTTCTCGCGAGAATTAGCGACAGTTTATTTATTTTAAAAAAAAATCTTTATAGATAGGGAAATAAGTTCTTTCAACTTATATTAATCCCTACTTCCTGGATAGAACCAGTACCCAGGTAGTGAGTGAGGTAGTGAGAACCTGGGTACCTGGGGCAATATGCAGTAAATTGTCTTGCTCAAGGACTAACATCACATGGTCAGTTTCGGGATTCGAACCCCGGACCCTCGGATCCGGAGTCCAAAGTCTAAACCACTAGACCACGGACGCCGAGAGTTTATTTAAATTTATAGTAGTTTAAAAAAAAGTATATTTCCAATTGGTTTGTGTATTTTAGCAGTCAGTCGTTAATAATAACCAGACGATTATCTGGTTGAGCCTACATTGTTGTGGCGCCTTTGGACGACTTGTTACTCAACTCACTGTTCAGCCATTCATCGCGTTGGTTCGAGTCCCGGTTGGTGCCAATGACTTAATGTAGTAAGGTTTTCCAGCTGACTTGCTGTGTGCCAGTGGATCAACATAGACACTTGTCTGGCATCCATCTTCCTTCACATGAATAGCTGGAATTTGCTATAATTATCATAATTGTGTTGCTGCGATGTATTTAAAATGCACACACAAACCAACGTCGCTGTTGGTGTATAAGAAGAAATATAACCCCAAATATCAGAAAATATCCGCATGAAAACGTCGTCACAACGGGAAAGCCCGGGAGAGTTGACTAACTGTCGTCTGCCCCCGCGCATTAGTATATCACGGTTAATTGTACATTGGAGCAGAGTGGTTCTTAAATTACGATCTCCCACGCGACAGGGTATAATATGGCTCCAAACAAGCATATAAATGTCAATAAAGACAGAGTCACAGAGCTTCAGTACATTTATATCCAGCGATATGCATTTTGTTTATAAAAGAGAAACTTATCGACAACAAATGATATACCATAGGAGAAAATAACATCTTGGTTTAACGTTTTGTAAATAAGTAAAAGAATGTGGCTTTAAACATGTAAAATACTAAAAAAATTAAATAATTTAATAACCAAGAACATAAATATGTTGCAAGCTTTAGTATTTTAGTAACTAGAAGAACAGCTTAAAATTTCCATACATTTAACTTCCTTTTTAAATCGACAGTTCTCTACGCTTGACAAGTGACAAGAAAAACGCTTCACTCTATATTTAACTTCAGGGAGATACCCAATTAAAATCTTTAAATTTATTCAATATAATGTAGATAGTTATGTTTACATATGTTGATCCTTTTAAGACTTACAGATCTTAAGTGTTGCAGACCAAAGGAAAGTTGATTCATTGAAACTATGATTCAATAAAAATTTCTATATTTTCAACTTTGAACTTTTTAAAAGTCGAGTGTCCCTTCAAACAGAAAATGCTTTACTTTATATTTAACTTTAGGGAGCGTCCCACATGTTTTCTTCATTTTATTATTATTTGTCTGTCTGTTTGTCTGTCTGTCTGTCCTGTCTGTCTGTCTGTCTGTCTGTCTGTCTGTCTGTCTGTCTGTCTGTCTGTCTGTCTGTCTGTCTGTCTGTCTGTCTGTCTGTCTGAGAGAGAAAGAGAGAGAGAGAGAGAGGTTTATTGATTTATTGATTTATTTAATATATTTTTAATACAATGTAAATTGTTATACAAGCATTGTTCATCTCTTCTATTAACGGATCTCAAGTTATAAGAACAAAATAAAACGTTGATTATATTAAGAATTGATTAAGTGAAATTCAAACTTCTTACTCCAATGCTTAGAAGAGGTATGGGATTAAATGGATGTGTAGTTTCATGTTAATTTCTTCGTAACGTGATTATTTATTAATTAACTTACACATTGAATTAAACTAGAAGCTAATATAGATGTATACAGCACGTGCTAGTCATTAATCACGCCCTCACCTACCAATCTATCATTGTTTTACGCCGTGTCTAGAAATAAGTACTTCAATTAAGAAAAGATACTGCTATCATTATCATGTTTAACATATGTCATACTACATTGTTAATAATAATCTATCCAGGTCTGGTCATTTCGTACTTAGGCTAACAGTGAAGCACCATTCGACATATACGAACGTCGATGGTATGGTAATATTTATTAGTAAAAGATGATTAATGACTGGCCGTTATTTATAAATTGCTATAATTTCTAATGAATTATGCATATTTTAAATTAGACTATCACTTTTTGTTTGGTTCATGTCACATTTTGTTTGTTTTTAAAAAAATCAACATGGACTTAAAAGGCAGCGAAGGATCATCAATCAATTTAACGAAAGGTTTTATTAAAAAAATCAAATTAATCTTAATTGGCTAAGCTGACAACATGCGGCTTTGGCAATTTACAAAGTATAGCAATTAACAATAACAGTAGACAGGCAAAAGTAGAAGTGGCTAGATTATATTAATTATGAAATATTTATAGACATCTTATTCTAAACTTATCCCAAAATTTATATCGGTGACTTGTCAATATAACCAAAATCGACAAAAATAGATTTAGATAAAATCCCATTTTCGTTAGGCCGTTTACTTGTCATGTTTATAAAACAAAATAAAATGCGCCAATTTTGACGTCAGTTATTTGCTGCTGATATGACGTCATTCACAATATCATTGTACGGCGTCATAATGGCGGATATTAACAAATGCTCTTCTCGAAAATTAGCGCAATTTGCCGATATACCGGTTGATGTGGCAGCTGATATTGTAAACTTCCGTCGTAGAAAAGCAAGGATCAAGAATTACACAGAATTACAGACCATCCCCGGAATTAACAAAGGTATTTTGAATAAAATCCGAAAACATTGCAAAATATTTCGGGATAACATTACAACTAGACCAGTTAAAATAAAAAAACTCAAACGATGTGGCAGAAAAGTACCTCTTACAGATAAGAAAACTAGCTCTATATCTAAAAAACAATCTGATAAGCAAACGCAATCAAGTCCAACGTCTATTGTGAGAAGACAAACGCCACCGACAAACGGACATTCACCTCATATTTCTCAGCCGACAAACACAGGACAAATGAGTAACATTCCAGGAGTTTTTACAAGCATCCCGATTTTAGCATTCCGTGCCCCTGTTTCACCGGTCGCAGGATCGAGTACACAGTCACCGATACGTTTGTATTCACCAGCACAGGTCCAAGTCTCACCGTCCGGCCAAGTAGTCAGTGCGGTATACCGCTCACTTCCGGTTGGTGACCCAACAAAGACTATTGTCAGTAACTCCGCAAGGTCTCACCCAAGCCGTGACCAGCAAAATGAAACTAGGCATCGAAGCACTGACCGAAGTCACAATGAAAATGAGAAAGTTTCGTCAAAGATCTCTGCATCTAAGGAAAGGTCTATAATTAGCTGGCTGAATAAGATTCCGGGGCGTTCAGGCGTAAAAATAGCAGATGTACAAGCACGTGATAACAATATCGGAAACAGAACTACGAAATGTATATCAAAAGACCGAAGTCTTTCTAATAAGTCTTGTTCGAACAGAAGACGTAGTATTACTCCGCAGAACTCTCCAAAATCGAAGCAGCCGTCATCGGCTTCGAAGAAAAATCGACGATCTGTTGAACGTTCATCGGGACAGAGGGTTAGAAGCAATACACCATCTACTGCTCACCCGCCGTCTCTAACACACCCACAAGGCAAGGAAGCCATTGACCAAGTCAGCCCAAAGGTGTCCCGACAGAGTAGTCCTGTTTTCCATATCGTGAGGGAAGACATCGTTGAAGATCAAATGGAAAAGTTTAGTCCTTCGCATGGAGCGCATGGCGTGACAAACGCTCGCCGGACACTGAACTTAGATATCCGTCAATTAGAACCAATGCCACAATCAACCAATAGGGGTCTCTTTGCCGAGGGCGGACATCACAATGGCGCTGTAGAAGTGACCAACAGGGATGCAATAGATATGACCGCAAGTCCCATCAGACATCAAGACAATACACATGGCCTCGGACAACGAAATGAACAAGCGGAAGGGCACAGGGGCAGTCATAAGCGCAGACATGACGACAGGTATGGACAATCACACAGACACAATCATAGACATAGACATCACAACTCACATCGACGATACAGAAACCACGACTCATACGGTGCCCAGGGGGAGCAACCTGTTTGTAACATTTTGTGATAAACAGTATTTCAAGAGTTGTGATAAACAAAGCATTATATACAAAGTCATGAATTAATATGCTTTTAATTTCTCAGATATAGCATTGCTTGTTAGTACTTATTGAATTTTCCATTTGACATATTTTTAGGAAGTCAATTTAGAAAACTTTGTTGAAAGTATACAGTGAACATAGGTTAAGAAAGAGAAACATCCATAACTTAATACTTAACTTCAATGTACTATTATGTATTTAACATCTGTTTAATAATCTTATTATAGAAATTACAGTTTTTCTAAAAATTATTTTCATACATAGACATAAATAAACTACATGTATGACCAATATTACACTTCCTTTAGAAAATATAGAAAGATTTCCAAAACCAAATGAACCTCTTTGTGTTATTATACCTATCACAATAATAATTATTTCATGGAGATCATTCGCATCATCTTCGGTCCTTTTTTGTTTACGTCCGGAAAAGAACCTCGAAAAGAGCATCAAAAATACACTGACAATCTTCATACATTGTTCTGTCCATTAGAATTAACGCAGTCAAATAGTTGAAATAGCTTCTTTTAAACATTGCTTTGAATATGAAAAGTAGAATAAAAAAACTAAACACTCTTTTGTTTAGCTCAAATCATGATACGAATCGGGTCAGCACGGTTTCTAAAAATAGCATTCACATACGTTTAGCATAAACTGTCTTTATTGTACCCCCTATGTAACAGGTTTACACATAACATGACAACAAAAGCCTTAAATCTCGGATCTAATTTAAATTGATATATGTCGCCTTTTCTTTCACTCACTCTTTACCGTTCTTCTCTGTCTTTTGAATTATTTACAATTTATATTGCTACATCTGTGCACGACAACTTCAAGATGTCGACATAATGTGTATCAAGAAGTATGCATTTGACTGCCAACTATTCGTGGCTACTTTTTCTTCATTTTACCTCCGAGGTCTATTTCTGAAAATAAAATAGCAGAGGTATTCCAAATGCACGAAGACGCATGCTAAAACTATATTGCTCACAGGAACATAATTAATTAACATTTTTAAGAAATTTTGAAATGTTTTTAACAAAGAAAATAAAGGTAATCGTTTAAGAGCAGTGACATTTAGTTTTACAAGATCTACATTAAAATAATAAAAACTCTGCAAGGAAACAAATTTTGAAACAAAAGAAAAACCGACTAGCTTCATTCAATTTGATTTGTTTGTTTGTTTATTGGGTTTATCGTCCCACCAACAGTAATTCAGTTATCTGGAGATGGTGTCCACTTGAAGCAGATATAGTGCTACCTTCACTGTGTATAGCATGCCATAAACACCTGGTATGATACAACACCCAGTCACATTATCCTGACACCGGTCAAACCAGTCGTGGAACTACCCTTATATTTGCTTGAGCGTAGCAAGGGAGCTATACCACTACCATTTTTAACGACTTTGGTATGTCGCGGCCCGGGGCCTTCCGTACCTTGAGCCGACGCTCTACCGATTGCGCTACCAGGTCCGGTATTCTAAGAATAAACACTAACAGAAATTTTCTCAGAAATACTTGACATAACAGTGATTTGTTTTTTATGTCATAGTTTTATATAACTTCATCATGATTTTGTTTTAAAGTACCTGTACTCATAAACATAAACAACCTGATCACAATTTGTCTGCATACAACATACTAAAAGTAAACATAAAACGAAAGAAGAAGACAAAAATGATCACTCGAATAAACCTTCTTCGGATACAAGCATTTCAAAATAATAAGTCATAGATATATTAACAGACTAACATACAGTCAACAAATTATTCAACAAATTCCATTATAGGTAGTTTCCATGTGATGTCGTAGGCACTAATAAAACAGTTTAAGGCAGCCATCTTTGAAGGCAGAAGCTAAAGCAGGCCGAAATCTGGAAATATGTGCTGTATTACACTCATCACTGTGTTTTATTTTTTAATCTATTTTTCTGAATTTTATATAAAATTAAACAGCTTTTATGAAGTATTTTAAATATCAAAACTATATTTTGATAGTTTAAGCGGTCAAAAAATACAACAACAAAAAGATACACTGTTTATTTTGTTTAAGGATGAGCCAATCATTTTATTTATTTCTGTGTATTAATTCTTTGTGCATTTACCAATTTCAAAAATATCGTGTTCTAAAGATATGAATTTCAAGAGATTTCCAATTATGTAAAGCTTTTAATTTTTGGACCACAAAATAAAAAGAAATTACAAGAAAATAAAATTTACACTTCTATACGATTCGTCTGAAAATCCATTGAAGTTGCCATTAAAGATGGCTGCCAAGATCAAGGATCTTCACTGATGTGGAAACTATCTATTATACTTTGATAGCATATATTGACAATTATTTCGCTGAATTTCTACGTCCGATCTGTATTACCCAATCACGGTGTCAATACACGACACGTTTAGTTATTTGATCCAGATTGATTTAATTTATTTTATTAAAACTTACGTTTAATGTGCAGATTTTATTATCATAAAGGAAACATTGAACAAACTATAATAAATATAAACAAGTTCAAAAGTTGACCCATATACGTAGATTAAATTACATATGGGAAAAATACTCGTTAATATTTATGGTGGGGTGGGGGGACGACATGAAAATCAGTTTGTACGATAAAATAATGTACACTCTGTTTAAACATTCAGCCAATATTTTGCCGTTAAACGCCTTCCTGGTTCTGATAGTGCATACATTTTTTTTAAATAAAAATGTGTACAATTAATAAAATGACTAAAAAAGGAAAACAAAACAAACTCAGGTATAGCAATCTGATCAAAATCATATTCTTAAAACCGCTTCGCTATCAGGATCTGACGACGAGTCAATAAAACCTTCCCAACCAATCAGATTGTCGCCTACAAAATCACAAAAGTAAATTATGATCCGAAGCGTTCCGGCTGTGCCCATTTACAAAGAAATGTAAATATGGACACTCCGCGCTAGAATAATGTCACTGAAGACAGGTGCGTTGTATGCGGTATCCCACTGTTTCAACATCAGCAACATCTTCAGGTCGAAAGTTGTTGAATGATGCATGTGTTTACTTTGGACGTCACCCTACATTTGTATCCAATCAGAAGCTATGAAAATTCAAATTCCTCGGCGATTTATTTCAATAGAACTGCTTTCTATTTTCTATGTTACAATGAACAAAATAGATCGATTTTTTATTTAATGGTTTGATTTTCAACTGCACATGTGCAATAGACCACCCATTCTGGCTTGTAACGACAGTTTGAACACGTCGAGACGATTGACAGATTGATTGACAGTTTTATGGGGGCGGATTACATGTCATTTTGGTAGAACACGTATAAGTGAGGCGTGGACTTCTAAGTCGGATAGAATCTATTAAGACGCTTCCATAGAAAAAAGAAGCCTGCATTCGCTGCGCTTGTTTCGGATGGCTTCTATTTTCAACAGAAACGTATTAATAGGCTCTAACCTATACTTAGTTCCCATGGACAATTAAAGAACTTTATTATAGACCGAATCGATGCTACTCCGATTAACAGATGGACATATTCCCAGACGTTCCAGCTTGTTAGGGTTGTATGTGTAGGAGTGGTATTAGCAAACCTCATCATTAGCTTCGATCATGTTCGGCCATACAAGATGGCCATGGACTCTCCTTTTCATAATAGAAATTACTGGCCGTGAAATGGGTTAACATGTTTATTCGTGCTTACGAAAGAATAAAAGAAAAACTTTTTTCAACAGCATTTCGTGAATCAGTTTGTTTTTAATAATTTATGATTCGAAATTTCTTCTCTTAGCTCCACACGGAAAAGGACAGAAAGGAAACAACTAAAAATGAACAGTTAAACAAATAATAACCTTTACATGACTTGGCGTTGTGAAAAGACATTTTATTTCGCATAGTTACAAGTCATAGTAAATGGATTAATCTATCCTCTTTCTTGTTAAATCAAATCGCATTTTTTCATGTTACTATTTATATAACTAAAGGGCCAGTCACACAGCCGATCACGCACGAATCACTCACAAATCACGCACAGATTGGGTTTGTGCGTGCTTGTGCGTCGAGAAATTGACCAAGTTTCGAGGTGTCGGGGGTAGCAATCACTGACGAATCACGCATGAATCATGCATGAACCGCTCACGTATCATTTACAATCACTGACGAATCACTGACATATCGCATATCACTATCGCATCCGTTCCGTGCATATAAAAAGCGGTCCCCGACGGGAGTTCCTCAATACCTTTTGCCAATCCAGAACACTTCACGTCGGTTGATGCTGTGATCCTGAGACCTTGAAGGCTACTTGAAGAAGGTGCCACCCAAGAAATGTCGCTTGCCCTCAAAGACAAAGGTGCAGAAGAAGAAGACTGCTGAAGAAGAAGTCCATGTAGATTCACCAGAGGCTGCTGCTGCTGAACAACCTGCTGCTGGTGCTGCTGCTAGGAGGTCCCGGAGGTCGCCTAATCCTCCACCTGTCAATTCAAGTGGAAGTCCATGCTGAGGATTCAGATGAGTCTGCCCCTCCTGCTGACCCTGCTGCTGGCACTGCTGCTGATGAGACGTCGAAAGATCCACGCCCTGGGGGTAAGGGCAAAGGCAAATCAAAGGGAAAAGCTATAGCCAAACGTGGCTTTTCCCTTGAAGCTAAGGTGGAAGAAGACCTCCTGGAGTGGATGGCCGAGCACGACGAGGTGTGGAGACGGGGGCATAGTCTGTACAAGACCGCGAGGCAGATCTGGGCTGCCAAGGCTGATGAGATGGGGCTGCCATTGGAGCACATCATGGGCTGGTGGAAGGCTATTAAAGATTGGTACGTCAGACTCACCAAGAACAAGTCTGGCCAGGCAGCAAAGAAGAACACTAGGCAAAGGTGATGGACGTGGCCACCCCATGATGGTGCCTTTCTCCAGACCTTCTTTCAGCTCACTGTTGTTGTAGATCTGAGAATCTGAAGCTGAGCCATTTCCAGACACGTCCACCCACAGGAACTTGTAGTCAGACGTCACCAAGGCGACCAGGATCACACTGAAGAAGCCTTTGTAATTGTAGAACTCAGATCCAGAATTAGGGGGAGCCTTGCCTGCCACATGTTTCCCATCAGTAGCGCCAATGACGTTGGGGAAGTTCCATCTCTCGTACCAGTCATTTGCCAGCTGCAGCCAGCCCTGCTCAGTGGTTGGAGGTGACAGCTGCTCATCCAGATACTCTTCACTGATGGCCTCACACACTTCTCTGACCACAATGCTGATGGTGTTGTAGGGGACCCTCCAGGCATACTGCATGACATGGTACTTGGATCCAGATGCCAGGTGACGAAGGGTAATGGCAACCTTCAGACCAGGCTGTAGGGGACATCTCCAGATAGTTGTCTTTTTGGTGATCCTGGGGGTCAGTCTCTGCACAAGCTCATCAAACATGTCTGGAGGCATTCTCATGAAGTTTTGGAAGGATCTTGGGTCTTCATTTCTGAGCTCCACCATCAGAGGCCATACAAGCCCTGCTCTGGTCTTCTAGGGATCCAGTTTCTGGTCCAGACAGCCCGGATCTGTTGTCTCCTCCTGCGTCTTCTTTTGCTGGCCAACATCTAATGAAGTTGCATCAACTGGGCATTCTGGTTCTGCTGCAGGAACACCATAACACCTCTTCTTAGAGGGTTCATAGTGATATGGACCCCTTGGCAGTAAGGTCTGGAATGGCAAAAGTGCCCGAAATGGCTGCTTTTATATGCCAAAAATTATACGTGAGTTGTCAGTGATTCGTCAGTGGAATATCAGTGATTCATCAGTTTTCCGTCAGTTAGTCGTGCGTCCATGTAAGTTATTCCTGCGTCGACTGTGCGTGGCAATGCGTCGGAAATGCGTCCCCCGTCAGTGGATGTGCGTCGATATGCGTTTTCCGTCAGTGATATGTCAGTTTTGTAAGTGATTGTCATCGGATGTCAGTGGAATGAACGTGATACGTGCGCGGTTCATGCGTGATAAGAAGGTGGGAAGTCAGTGGACGGACGTGGACGTGCGCGGTTTTGAACCAGTTCTGACGCATAAGTACTGACGGCCGACGTGTGTCCCGCGCATAGTCACGCACACACGACGCATAAACTACGCACACCGACTCGTGAATAACGCACACCGACGCAGAGTTGTGCATCGGGAAAATTTTGAACCGTTCAAAACTCGAAATCACGCACAAACCGCCTTCGACGCACGTTCGTTCCACCGACGAATTACCCATACGACGCACGCTCCGCGCAGAAACGAAAATCTGTGCGTAATTTGTGCGTGATTCATGCGTTTTCGCTGTGTGCCTGGTCCTTTAAACATAACTTCAACAACCCATCTTATGAACTAACAAGTTAGGGCGATATAGTCTTCATGGCACCAGTTTGAATTTCACAGTTTGTGTTATCTAAATCATAATGCTAGAAACTGAGTAGAGAGGCATTTCAAATCATGTTTACAGAAATGCATTTCTGTGGTACTAGTATGAGATATGAGAAGAGATATTTGTTATATCATTGTGATTAGGAAAAGCCATTTCCAGTATATTACAACACGTCTTGTCTGATATACATTCTTTCTGTTCTCCTGTCTTAAAGGGACAGTGGAGGACCAAGGTCTAAATCCAACAGCCAATCAAACTGTGTGAAAAATGTCATATGACGACAATCCCTCGAGACATTCTCTATTAAAATAATTTGCCATACAGAATGAGTATTTGCCGGTTGTAACTCATCTTGCACAATAACTCCAAATGGTATTTTATTTCAGTTTTGAGTACAGTTTGTTAGTTATTATTATTGCGTGTAGATAATTTAACAAAATATCGAACAGTTACATTGAGAAAGACTTTGTTCAAATGACGCAGTCTCTTAATAAGAAGCACCACGGAGATAATTAAGGAACATCCATATTTAGAACATCCAAATAGATACTAATGTCTTCAAGAGTGAGTCTGGAATAAATTCTCTGTCCCACAGGACCATGGGTCAAAATTTGCAAACTTCTATAGAAACGATTTGTGCAGATGAAACGAAGTCTCAATTTTAGCAAAGATGACACAAAGAAATGA
Source organism: Sinonovacula constricta (assembly GCA_007844125.1). Lineage (NCBI taxonomy): Eukaryota > Metazoa > Mollusca > Bivalvia > Cardiida > Solecurtidae > Sinonovacula > Sinonovacula constricta. Next base: position 49,282,081 of record CM017557.1, read on the forward strand.
TCGTCAATTGTATTTTCACTTAAATTGATCACTTTTCTTATTACATGTTATATTTACGAAAAACCAACATTTTTCTCGAAATGAGATCCGGTCAGACAAAAACGAAAATACATGGAATTGGGATTAAAATTTCGCAGAATAGAACAGAGTCAAATCAAGGATATATTGTCTAAATGCTTCTAAACATGTATAAGTATATACATTGGCCTTTCTGAAACTTATTGTGCATATCATTCATGCATAGTTAAGAATGGGAGACATTAATGAATAGTCTCCCCTGAATAATCCATAAATGCAAGTAGGTCCTTTCATATGTTTTACTCGTTTTTTTTTTGCTAGTACTTTAATGGAGTGTTTGTTGACTTTTCTGCTTCTCTTGTGATAGCCAGGTTTACCATCATAAACAAACACGTCTTTTTTCCTTTTTTTAAATAACATATACGTATTCAAGCTACGCTGCACAGTTAGCTATTTTTAATCTAAGAAAACCACGCGACCACGTACTTTTTAGATCACATTACATGATCATACGGGTAGTCTGCTCTGACATCGATATCTATTTTTTGCTGAATCCCTATCGTGCTTATTTATAGATTTGAAAATTATTTACATTTAAAGCAATATGTTTTATGATTTATACCTAGCAATCGAGGTAGTGCAGTGTTAGCCTTTATGTAAACTAAGTATAAGAACAAACAGAATAATGCACAAATTTCCCAGAAGAAGGGGTAAGATGTGGCTGTATCTGCATAAGTTAATGAAGAACAATACAGCGGCAAGTTCTGTTTTCTGTAGTGTCTCTATTTATGACGACTCGGCTTAAAAAATATAAAAAGCATCATTTAGTTATTTTTCTTACTTTTTTAGATAAAAAATTCAGATTGTTTACACTTACACAAACAGGGAATACCTATGTAAAACACATACGATCGTAAAACTCGGGAAGATATGAGAATGATGTGTATATTTTCTTTTTTTAAGCATAAAATTGAAATAAAACATTTCAACATTATCAGCAATAAAATATTTAAAGTGACGTTTACACGTTACATAAAACAATTAAGATTACAAAACAGATAAGCGAAACACATGGGACAAGGCACACTGTTTCATAGCAATTTGTATTAAGTAACTTAATGGAACTTTTATCCGCTCTTCAGTGATGGATATGGCTTTCCTATTGTTTCTTGCAGGTCTATTGTACCGATGGCTATGCTAATTGGCTGAGCGTGATTTTAGAGTATGTGAAATATGGAGCGGCTAATCAGCAATTAGAAAAATCAATGAACTGCAACACATTTTGTTCTATAAATAATGAAAGAAATCACAATAAAGTCGGTGTATAGTTACATATGATCAATCCAGCATCAGGTGGCGCCTTTTAGCAGGCTTAGGCATGAGGGACAACATTCGACACCAAACCATTTGCCTAGATTGATTCTTCTTTGTCATATTTCTTTATTCATGATTACATCTGTTTTATGGCATCGTAAAAAAATTCCATGTGAATATAATCTTTGTTGTCATTTAATTCATTCTATAAAGTTTTTCCTTTGATGAACATTGGACTTTGGTTTCTCATTTTCACTAATAAATAGGGCCATTTAGCCATTTATACCGAACATTTCATTGTTAATTTAAAAAATCAACTTTCATTCACAAGAATTTTTTGTGGTTCTTTTATCATGAATAATATTTTACTATCTCCCAAATGGATATTGTTATTCGCTACTTTCTTTTAAAGCCGTCATGACTTACCTCGAAGAATACGTCATCGCTTGGATGGTTTTGTTTTAAATAGATCTATTTTCTTTTCATTGCTTGCATTTGGGAAACCAATGACTTGTGTTAAAGAGTTTCTCTTCAAGCCGATTGAAGTATCCCTGTCGGTCCTTTTTGGCCGTCCCAAGGCAATAATAACCGTTGAATTTGCTCTATTTTTAAGGACTCGTCAACCATTTACACCTCTGGTCTGGTCATTTTTCCTGGATTCAAAAATTTAATTGCATTAACAATCAACAATTGTGTACGACTTTAAATAGAAATAATACTTCACTCTCTTCTTAATAGCATGTGGACAATATTTTTCAATTACGTCACAACTTTCTATTTACGACATCATAACTTATTTAAGAAAACGTTAGCGCTTTGACATATATATATATATATATTGACAAAATCGGATTAAATAGCGTTTCGTAGTGTGTTTTTTTTAATGTTAGAACTTCCCTATTCTCTGAGACGAGACATTACAAAAGTGAAAAAATTACCGCCTTGAAATCAGGAAATGGAGTCAACTTGATTTAAAGTCGAAGGTTTGAACGATAACTTTATGATAAAAGTCAGCGGTAAATAGACTTTTAAAATATAACCGTTATGCCGGTGTAAAGTGGGCCAGTGTCACTAATTACGTAGTTTCTATATATAAGCGTCTTCATAAATATTAAATACCCACAATTAAATAAATATTAATATTAATAATAAATAATTAAATTAATAATAAATAATCATTATTAATAAATATTTAATAATTAAATTAATAATTAATATAAAAACCCACAATTGCGTCATTTAATATCTCTCAGCATCAAACAACCAGTGACTGTTCTTTACTAAATTTACCTGCAGTTTCAATGCTGATTTTATAAGCAGTATTTTTAAATAAAGGAACTATGTACATGTTCGGTGTTGTCATTACTTAAACTAAATACACGACGACATTATAATATGGCCCCAATCTTGAGGAAAAAAATCTTAATCTTATAATGTCTGTTTCATTTAACATCAAGGTTTTGTATAAAATTGAATGTAATAAGTATAAATTTGAATACATATTCACGGGTGATCTTTCATGATTCTAATCAGCATATCAATAATGATAAAGTTTTCAACAATTTTTTTATGATAATTTAATTTTGCATAGGTCAAGTTTATCAAAATATTCAGTTTGTGAAAACTGTCCCGGTAATTTATAACAAGTTGTTGCTATAAAAGGTAAAATATTATATTGTTTAAAGGGGTCCCTCATACTTACTAGAGTATATAAAAGATATTGATACACTAAAACTGCTCTTAAAGATGAACCTTCCCTTTCTCCCCATATATTCTTTGTAAAAGATGCCACGGTTAGAGAATAGTCAGACGCAAGCTATTCCTGACGAATTTGTTGTAGAAACATATTTCAGAATCAATTAAATCCTTTGCGATAGCTAATACCGGCACTAGATAATTCTAGTATTATACTTCTCGATATTAAGATCGACTTTCAACTAAATTCTGAAGGTCGTGTTTCTACTGTTTGGTGTTTTCAAATCGAGTTTATGCATTACCATGATTACGTAATGCAGATCGTCTCATACCACTTTTTTAATGTTTTGTAATTAAAATTTCGTAAAATCCAATATTGGCCATTTAAATCATCAATCGTACCTACCCGGCGATCTCCGACAAGCTTTGGATATATAGCCTCGTATGTAATTGTAGGAATACACCAGTTGGTGATTTGCCCCGGCGAATAACTTCTCATTGCATTATGTAAACAAAGATGGCTGACTTTTCAAAGTGCATGCAGTACGCGTTGGAAATGATGGAGATTCAACACTCCTTGAAAGAAGAGAAGATTGCTTCGTTGAAGAATATTTTTAACTCAGTTGATACTGTATGTATATTACCAACAGGATTCGGTTAAAGTGTAATATACCAGTTATTACCCTGCATGCACTCGGATCACGCTTCGGTGATGTCTATATCCGAAGCTTGCCGGAGATCGCCGAGTAGGTACGATTGCCATTTTGGAAGAAGTTCGTCAATATGGCGGCGACAGCATTATTTCCGAGGTGATTACGAAGAGGACGGAATTACCCGAGGAGTTCCGAGTGTTAAATCATGTGATAAAAAGAATCTGACACTCGTTGTCATTGAATACAATCAATTATAAAACTCGTCCAGGAAAAATGATAAACAGCTCGCCATAGTCTCGCTAACTATCACTTTTCCTGAACTCTTTCAATAAATGTTTGTATCAAATGGCAACTCAAGTCAGATCCTTTATATATTTGGCAATTACTCAAAAACAGAAATTATCTCTTGCGTAACGTCGCAGACCTTAAACATCAACTTAACCGTTCGTGGAATGAAATCCCTGTTTGTTATAATTATACAAGGACTAAATGACAGTCCTCCCCGAAGTTATCATTCAGAAAGGGGGTATTACAAATTTTAAATGTTTGTCAACATTCATGTGTATCCACATTTTCTAAGGTGGTAGAGCGTCGGCTTGCGGATCGTGAGGTCGTGGGTTCAAACCCCGGCCTAGTCAAACCAAAGACTTTAAAGTTGGTAGTAGTGGCTTCCCTCTTAACTCTAGGGGCTAAGGGGACAGCATTACGCCTGACTCGTCGGTGTCAGTATAATGGACAGGCCGGGTCCAGTCCCTGGGCACCTTACAGGTAGGTGCACCTGTGTTATAATGATAGAAATGTCGCTGCACGGTATCGGCAAAAATGCCGGCTAATCCTATCCCATTCCATCCCACATTTGTTGACGCCATTAAAGAAAACTTGACTCATTCATGACATGACGCTGTAGATAAAGACAGATGACATATTAAAATGTCTCTAAAGAGTGTGTTTCTGTCTTGAGGCTACCCGGGTCTGGAGCTGCTCACCAAAACGTCTTTCAACAACTGATGATAAGTTCAAGTGACTAACCCTTACCTGGAAAGGTTCTAGTTGATGTTCCGTGTGTATTTAAACATAATGATTATTTCTTTTATTTTAATTCCCTTACATTCTATTTCAACCATTCAAAACATTACTTCAAAATCGATTATTGCATTTATTACTTATTACTTCGGCTCCAGGTACGGGAGTCACCGGGTTCGATCCCGGGCCGCGACATATCAAAGTCGTTAAAAATGGTAGTGGTATAGCTCCCTTGCTAACGCTCAAGCAAATATAAGGGTAGTTCAACGACTGGTTGGCCCGGTGTCAGGATAATGTGACTGTGTGTGGTATCATGCCAGGTGTTCACGGCATGCTATACACAGTGAAGGCAGCACTTTAACTGCTTCAAGTGTACACCGTCTCCAGATAACTTAAAAAACTGTTGGTGGGACGATAAACCCAATAAACAAACAAACAAACAAACTTATTACTTAACTACATATATTGTAGTGAGATTGAAATTTCACTCTTGCATTGTGGTGTTTTGTGTTTATTTTGTGATGTTATTTTTTTATTTTTTTATTTTATTTTTTTTTTTGTTTTTTTTTGTTTTTTTGTTTTTTTTTTGTTTTGTTTTGTTTTTTGTTTTGTTTTTTTGTTCAGTGATGTTCTGTTTTAACCCTGGTTACAGCATAGCATTATAAATAGTTAATAAATCATGGATGTTTCTGAAACCAAAAACTTAAGATAGAAAATATGTTCAAACTAAGATCGTGACTTATTTAATCGAACGGATTATGTAAAGAATCATAAATGTACTGTATATGTCTATGATACTGCGGTTGGGCAATTCAGGCGGATCAAGTATCGGAAGAGTCTCTTAAATAATACTTCATATAAGATTATATTAGATATGGTTATAACATTTAAATTAATAATTATACTCGTTATAGATAGGATAGAAAATATATTATGTAACGGAATGAACGATAGCTTATTTAATGGTGCCTCGTTTTAGCTTTACGAAAATGGACTGCGCCTAGTGTAAAAGAAACGACTGGCATAAATTCAGGCATAGACTTACTGAGGCTTTTTATAGCAACATGTATTATATTATAGAACATGCACGATGATAACGTTTCCGTTCAAAACACGATGAAAGCTCATTCTTACTGAAAGCGCCGTCACTTGCTCTTTCATTTCATTTAAAGTGCCTGGACAATTATTTTTGTCGTGTTTTTGTTCATAAACGGACAGACATTAAATTTGACCTGGCCACTTTAATATGATCAGTAGAAACAATTTTATTTAATATGTCTTGAGACATGTCCTGTAGTGCTCGAGATCAACTGATATAAATACACATCTTGATATTATGATCCACCGTTAAACACTAACACTTTCAAAAGATCCCGACAGAAAATTAATAAAATCTGCTTACTGAAGTTCAATAATTCAAATCTAAAGAACTGAATATCTACCTGTTTGTTTTATTTCAGTATTTACATATTATCTTACCACACTCAGTAACATGGATGTTATATCGAATCTAAAGTTAAAAATTGGATTACGAGTTATCAGTCAAACTTATATTAATCAAAACAACATAAAATATAATTTTGCAAGATATTTTCATGTGAGACATGTATATTCATTGGGGACAGTTTTGTCCTAAAATAGAATATCAGTTAGAATATCAGTGTGCAACACATTGACTTCAGTTAGTTTGCGTGTTAGTTGCGGTGCGTATCCTTGGCACTAATGATAGTTTCAATGGAAGAAGAGCAAAAACTAAATGACAAAATTGTCTGTTAAAGTTCATTAGTTACTGTATATATCCACTTAACTGCAACACGCGATATGGGTTCGTTTGTTTTGTTTTGTTTTTAAGTACATTGCAGCGACCAATTACGATCATTACAGAAACGTCCAGCTTTTTGTTGGAGGAAGACCCCAGACACACGTCTGGGTAGAACCACCGGCGCACCGCAAGTCAACTGGAAGATCTTCCCATATTAAGTCATTCGCCCTGAACGGGACTCGAACCAACGCGGTGAGATGCTAAGCAGCCAGGGGAGTTACAAATCGGCGACTCTACAGCTACGTCACGGGCGCCCCTGATATGAGTTCATCTATTTGATGCGTAAACGTAAGAATATCAATGATAGTCTAAAGGGATTAAGAAATAATGCAAACCAAATTTCATTGGCTAGCACACAGAAGAAAAGTAGATTTCATATTTATAACTTTTATCAATACAAATGCTCACGCAAAAGCTATTTATCAACTGAATCAAATATTTAAACAACGATTTCCTGAACCAGGTTGTGGGTGGACAGAAATGTCCCGTTTATCAATTCTTCCATTCAACATATTCCCAGGTTACGAGCTCCATGGCATTCGATCAGTACATGTGGGTGGAGCAGTAAAAGAAATTGCCTAAAAGTGTAAGTAAACATTAAGATACCTCATGCAATGACGAAATAATACTTTACTTAATCAGTTGAAACATATCCGCTTATTTTGTTTCGAAAAAGAGTAGTTTGTACATACAGTATTAAAAGTAGATATTGTTTCTTGTTTTTACATGACTTTTTTAAAACAAGGGGAAAAAAGATCGAAGAGCGTGAACATGGTAAACTTTCATTAGAGGAAGATTCTTTCTAAACACGAAAGTGTTGTGAAATCAAACAGTGACGCCATATAACAACACTAATGCCAAAATATGTTTTTCAATCTAATAGGTTAATACCCCAGTCGGTCCATATTGCCGGCTGACCGTTCGAAGGCGGTAACTGTCGGGTTTGCTCTTTTTGTTAAATGACTCATCACAGTTTTGTTCTTGCTTTTACACTTGGCTTGCATGTGACCTTTGTCCTGGGCCCTTTCAAATTTTGGAATATGTTGCAATGCTTTCATAGGACATTGTCCTATATTCTTATTTGGAATGTTAGGGAAAAGGGTTGGAAACTTACGGTAAGTTTTCATTGTGTTCATATATAACTCTGTTAAAAATGTGTTTTTTTAAACCCGCTTAAGTATCACGTTTGACAAACTGAGATAAAAGATTTGGGCATTAGTGATCTTATCAAAAGGTTGAATTTTAATATATAAGGTCTAGATAAAATAGATTATATTCATCCTCTAGATTGGAAGGAAACGGACAAAGATGACATTTTCTATCATTTAATGCAATTCCATTCCAACGCCCTTCTTCAACCGGAAAGAAATTATAAGCTAATTGTAAATTGCGACTAATTTAATGAGTCGGATTGTTGAAGACACATAAAATAAGGCTCTAGTTTAATAACATTTTCATATACTGCGTAACATTTTCTTTGGTTTTAATTATTTAATGAGAGGCATAAATGCATAGTTTCTCCTGAATAATGCCTAAATGCAAGTAGGTCCTTTCATTTGTTTTACTCAGTTTTTATGCTTGTGCTCTATGGAGTGTATGTTGACTTTTATGCCTTTCTTATGATACCCAGGTTAACCATCATCAATAAACATGTGTATTTTCTTTTTTTAAAAATAACGTATCTCTATAAGTATTTAAGTTAATTTTAAGATTATATTTATGCAAAAGTTAGAAAACACTATTGCGATATCTACAAAAGAACAGGCGATAAAATCCAAGAATTTCAACTACAAGGACCTACCTACTGATTGGAATACCTCGGATATCAACTAACAAGGGAGACAATTTCCATTTCACCAATATACCCCATTGCGCTCTCTATAATGACCAGAAAGTACCCGTTTAATGACTAGCTGTGTAACAAATTGCCAGTCTCGAATACATAGCCCCAAGCTATTAAATGATATATCTACTTTTCAAAATGGTTTCACCTAGTTAAAAACACATTTATCGTTGTTCTGTCACCAATAATGATTGCATTTAATTAGTTTAATTAATTTCAAGTTTCCACTATTGACAATATGTCAAGAAGTTGTCAAGACAATGCTGTAGAAAGACTGAGTTATCAGAAGCAAAATCTGTATTATCAGTATAAAGTAATATACGTATTTCCACAAATTGCGCAAAGCTATCCTTTCATAATTCTACACCTAAATGATTATTTGACATCATGTATACCTTTTTGTTTAGAAATATAGAAAATAACATCGACGAAAGGCTTTCTAGTTGCCTAAAAATAATTTAAAAGCATCTGCAAAAGAATTACATTTTTCAATACAACATACACTTTTGGATTGAGTCGACAGCTGTAGAAAGACAATAGAATGTTATTGAAATCGTTATTATGTATATTTTAAATTGGTTATTGTTATCGTTGTTATCTGTTGTCTGTTATTTGAATTGTTGCTAAGGATGTTGCTGTGAGCTAATGTCCGAATTGCTAACACTGTTGCTACCTGTTGGTAAAGTAATTGCAGACTGGGCATTTCAACTTTAGTTAACTATATAAATCTTAAGTCTGCGCAGCTATAACTACACTGTCTTAATGGAGATTTTTAATCCGCTTTTCTTTAAAGAAAAAATAGTGTTTACATAAAGCGGGGTTTGGCGACATTATCATTATTACAGTTGCCTGTTTATAATAAAGTTGCACATTTCTCTCTGACTTAACAATAAGTTGTTTCTTATCATCGGGTTCAGTTCTGTTTTATAATCCACTAATTCCCAAACTTACATAAGCTACAAAGTTCGCGATCTTTTTATCATTTTAATTAACTGTAGATGTAAGAAAAACCATTGTCAGCAAATGTCATTGTGCAACAAATACATAGTTATCTAGGAATATTAGAACTGTTAAATAATCAGTCATTATATTTTCTTCCAATCATACAACATTTACTCGTGCATGCTAAATATAAACACAGGCTTATTTACCTTAATATGGCGCTTTAGCATTAAAGGTGGAATCCGATAGTTTGAACCAAATTTTTTCTCTCAAATAACCAACTAAACTAGTGTTTTCTGAAAAGATTACGCAAAATGCTGATTATTGATGTCCTTTATCTATGTGAAAAGTAAAGCATAACACATCACTCGTCATTTTAAATAGGTATTTCTTATCTAAGCTACGCGGCACAGTTAGCTGTTTGTAAACTAATAAAACCAAGTGACCCGTAGCTTTATATAATCGTTTGGGTAATCCGCTGTGACGTCGATGTCTATTTTTAGCAGAAATCACAATCATGCTTATTAATAGTATAAGAAAGAGTGTGCATGTAGAGTGATTTATTTGACGATTTTTATCTTACAATTTAGACAGTGTTTGACTTTTTTTTGCTGAAATTATGCCCCATTTCCCCGAATCCATGTTTACGTGTATTTGATGAGCAAAACCGTCGGAAAGAACCTTTAAAGATGATATCCAACAGATTTGACCAATTTTTTTTCTGTTAAGCAACCATTTAATTGTGTTGTTGTTGTTGTTTACCATTAAAGATTCCGCGAAATGCCGTTTATTTATGTCTTACATCTATGTCAAATATGGAACATAACACCAAACTCGTCATTATTTTTTCTACCTGAGCCGCGCTGCAAATGTAGTTATTTTTAAACTAAGAAAACCATGTGACCACTTATTTGGGGGTGGGGGTGGGGCAGGGGGTTATATTATCATCAGGATTTTTGCTCTGACGTCGGTATCTATCTTTAGCCGAAAGTTCCAACGTGCTTATGAATCGATTTAGAAAAAAAAAAAAGATAGAGAGAAATTTTCTCTCTGTGTACTGTCCAACAATGAAGTCGTATTGAAAATCGTCCTCATCAAACCTAAGCGTGGGTCTATACAGAAGTAATGCCCAAATTTCCTTAAAACAGGGGACAAGGTTTTGTTATTGAATTTGACATAGACAAACCGTCGGATACCACCTTTAAACAATAAGTCATGATATAAACAACCATGTAGGCATTAGTTTAAGACGGAAATTATTCTTTAATGACGCCTACTCAGGATTTACAACTTCTGAAAAATACCTCTTTAGTTTGTAATCCTAGTGTCGTGTTCTTATTACAGCGAGAATAAAGAATATATCTTAAGGTAAAATCTCAGCTAATGTCCAGCCATTCTTTTCATGGAAAAACGTGCTTGAAGTGTTGATTTACAAAATGTCGGTAAGCTGACCATTGAAAAGAAGAATCTCTTAGCAGTATCCAAAAGTTAAAAGGAGATTAGAAATTAGACTTAAACATAACTCGAGCACGTACACTTTTATATACCTATTATTTTGGTTTTAAATTTGCTTTCCACGTGACATGGTATTAACTAAGTATATATAATGTTTTATGTAAGTCATGTTTGTTGATTAAGCTGAAAGATTTGTGTCCAAAGGTATTGTGGTTACAATTGTATTTATTTCTTTGTGACATCGAGGTAAAAAATGATGGCGTGAGATTTCATTATATATATATATAATGTATATATAAGTATTTTGAACTGACACACACACACACACACGCGCACACACACACACACACACACACACACTCACTCTCACACACACACACACACACACACACACACACACACGCATACACACTCACACACACACACACACGCACACACACACACACATATATTTTTTTTTCTTTAACCGAAAATGTCATGGACTTTTTGGACAGTAGCCACAGTCATACACGACATTGTGCACATACTTCGTAACATTCAAATAACATGTATGATGCAAAGATGGCTGAAACGCGGCCCTCTTTGTGGAAGTCGTTAAAAATTCGGTAATGGGCTGATGGTGTAGCTATCATGTCATTCGCAACACCTCGGCGGTATCCGGACAAGTCTATTTCGCAAAAATGACTGAAGTGTTGCAAGTGGTTAGTCAATGTTTCAGATTTGTACCACTTCCACTTCTTACCACAAATATAACGTTCTGATTTTGGCAACTTATGCGTAGAGCGTCGGCTTGCGGATCGGGAGGTCGCAGGTTCAAACCCTGGCCGGGTCAAACCAATGCCTTTAAAGTTGGTAGTAGTGACTTCCCTACTAACGCTCGGGGCCAAGGGGACAGCATTACGCCTGATTCGTCGGTGTCAGTATACTAGTAATGGACCGGCCGGGTTCAGTCTCTGGGCACCTTATACGTGCCCATGTGCTATAATGATAGAAATGTCGCTGCACAGCATCGGCAAAAAATGCCGGCAAATCTCTCATTTGGCAACTTTGAACTACGTGATTTAAGCAGGTTTAATTCTCACCTGTTGGTTGTGCTGTACGAGGGTCTTATGAGTAATTATTCGTTTAATATTTCTCAAATGTGTTTCTTTAAAGTTTCATTGCGTTATTAAATGAATTGTTTAATTCATTTAGACATTATACAATATAAATGGCGCAGCATGGGTTAAGTCCACGTGAAGGCCAAATGTTCGATCATATTTTCAGCTCACTTTGAGCCGAATGATCGGTGTTGTCTTTTGTCAGATTACGTATTGTCTATTTTGAAACATAATTATACTGTACGCCCTTGAATGTTTTTCTTGTTAATTTTCTCCTGTTCAATAAGCCTCTAGCATGCATAATCATTATTTATCAGGTCCGACAGATCAATAGTAATTTGGGATATCCCCCATTAAAGCAGGTGACAGGAAACAGAATATGACGCTAATATTGTGCATTCTGGTTTAACTCTTGCTAAGCATCTATCTTAGGAAAATATTTTACCTCTAAACCAGCTGCCATTAGACTATGACTCTTACCACTAGACCAGCTAGTTCATAAACAAACTTCACCTCTAAACCAACTAGCTCTGGACTTAGGAATATAGTTTATCTCTAGATGTATCTGGTGCAATGATATGTGTTCAAATCACGATCGTTCTGTTCGCCGGAAGTCGGAAGAATATCCCTAAAATGTAGTTCGCACAAAACATAAACAATGTCATCGTTTGATAGCTGTATGTCTGCTGCGCTGGGTAAATTAAAATTAAACTTTTTTAAATTTGAAGCCGCCACAAATTGAAATTTTACAGTCATCGTACTGTAGTGAGCTGTCATCCGAGCTGCCATCTCTATTTTGACGTCTGTCACAAAAGAAGTCCCATTTAGGGAAATGACCGAGGTAATCCGACTACCTACATACATCCGAGAGATGATTCGTGAATTATCCGAAGTGTTTCGATTGTATCCTGAATCAGAATAAAAAATAATGAACCGATGTATCGTTAAATTAGTTAAAGCTGGTATCCGACAGTTTGGGCCAAAACTTCTTTTCTCAAATAACCAAATAAGTCATTTTTACCAGAGAGCCTTCAAAATGTTGTTCATTGATGTCCTAGATTTATATGGACAATCAAGTAAAAATCACCACTCGTCACTGCAAGCAGGTATTTCCTATCTGAGTCACGCTGCAGAGATAGCTATTTTTAAACGTAGAAAACCACGGGATCACTAACTTTTGAGATCACCTTATATAGTCATCGGGCAATCCGCTCTGACGTAGATATCTTTCAGCAGAGACTACTTCCGAGATTTTCATACAGTTGGAAAGAATAGATATTCATTCGTGATCTTTAGTGCGATTAGTTTTGTCTAACAACTCAGGTAGAGTTCAACATAGTATTCATTGAGACTAAAGTATGGGTTTATACAAAAAGTATTCCCAAATTCTCCAAAACAGTGGTTCGATATTGTTACATGTAATTGATACAGGCAAACTGTCGATAACCACATTTAACGAGAAAAGACTTAAGTAATTATGATATTGAAAGTCGACATTAGAAAAACACACATTATTCAGTCCAACAATAGTACTTCACAAGCTTGGGTCGAACAACGTCACTGTTATTTGTGTGCACATGTATATGTCCCTCATTATATCATGATGCCAAAGGACTTTTCCTTATCCTGCCTTTGAAACTTTTATCAATAACACTTAAACTTAAATTTGCTGTCGAACATCTCATATACAGGAAAACAAGACGTCTTTCAAAGGATTTAGCAACAAAAAGTGCAGACGTTCTCGCTGCGAACTTGTTGATCTAGATCTACACCTTCTGATAAGGTCTCCCTGAGTTGCTTGAAACAGGTTATGCAGCCAGTCTGATTAATAAATCACCTCGCACCTTGAGTACTTACGACAAAAAAAGCATGATTATTTTATTCTCTTACGGTCGCTTATGTACCTTAAAACTAGAAATGTGGGAGGTTTTGTCAAATGAAACATGACATCTAAAGGTGATATCCGAGAGTTTGGACCGTTAATTTATCTCTCATGCGACTTAATAAAGTATTGTTACCCGCAAAGTTATTATAAAATGCTGTTTCTTTACAAAAACGTATTTCCTATCTGATCCATGCTGAACAATTATCTATTTTTAAACTAGGAAAACCACATGACCAATGTCTTTTGATATCACATTATTCGATCATCCGGGTATCCAGCTCTGACGCCGATATCTATTTTTAGCTGAAATTCCAGACGTGCTTATTAATAGATATAGAAATATTGGACATAAAAAAGCCTTATATTTCACGTTTTATACTTTAATTAAGGCAATGTTATGAACAGTTTTTTCTTACACTATCATACAAGTCGATGCAGCAATCATGTATAATTAAGATTAAGATGTTGTTACGTGTATAAGATTTCTGCAAACGTTCGGATGCAACCTTTACCTGCGAGCCATGTAATTACTCGAAATAAATGTCTTGGCTATCTCCCTTGTGTGAGGGTATTTTCATATACTTTATATAAGAAATATACTTAATTTTATTTTTAATTTGCTTATTTTTTTAAAAGCACTCAACCGTGGGAAAAGCTTAAGTTTCTGAAGTAACTATATACCAAATGCCTTCCCGCAAGGGAGGTAAACATGTACCTTTTAAGAATTAGAGTAAAGTCCCTTTAAATTCGAAAAGCGTGAATATCTGTTCTGGCAGTTTAGACTTCTCGTTTTACATACATTTCATTGTTAAGTTGTTGGCCTGGATTTCATACAGGGTCATTAGTAACAAACTGTTAGATAAGTGCTAAAAGGCTAAACTATACAATGTTATAGTGTGGAAATTATTGGTTTGTTATATACTGGAAAAAACATTATTACCACGATGTCCTGGGTAATATACAGGATCATTAACTTAAACATATAGATAGAAAGTAATAAGATATATATTTGGCAAATAACTTGTGATCTCTTATTTCATAACATTTTTTTTCAATGTCAAAATTAGTTGTTGTTTTTTATAAAGTTTTAAATTTGAAGCCTTTGCTGTAATTTACTTGAAAAAGGAAACAGCCTTTAGAGTGATCTTTATAGTAAGGTAATTATTTTTATGATTAACGAATATCACACATATTCATGCATTTTTAAACATTTTAACTTTAGTTTAAAGGTGGTATCCGACAGGTTACCTATATCGAATGTAACAATACCGTACCACTGCTTTGGGGAAAGGATCTGTGATCGTTGTAATTTTTAAGACATTAAGCCCCACAAAATATTGAAAGGTTTCTTGACATTTGAAAAATTTAAATTGTTTGCATATACATATATTATTATTATCTCTGTGAGTATTGTTGATATCTCTAAACAATATACATTCAGATAAATAAAAGATACCCAAAAGTTATCAATTCTTGAAGTAAAAAACTTCGGACTGCTTCTAGACTGACATAAAGAACTCATTAAAATTGCTTGTCAAAAAGGTTTACGGCAAAAATAATATAAAATCCAATGTAACCGAGTATTTTTTATGATCAAACACAATTAGATATGGCACTTCCGGTTGACAACTTCCGGCTGGCACAAGAGGGCGCTGAGTTTACACCACGTTAACACCCTTCCCGTCTCTGCGTCCCACTCTTATGGACGGCCATTGACGGACCCCGCCGTAAGCTATTGTTTCCGTACAATCCCTACCAGTTTTAATGTCCATGGCATTGAAAAACAACAAAATTGGGCCTAACGTTTCCTACTATTAGACAGATTAAAGTGTTCAGACTGCAATTAATAACATCCGATCATGCTTGGCGTATGACTGTATTTGATATCGGAGATTTCCCTATTTACAAATTACTTTGTCGTTAGGGAACATTATCCTGCCTTCAATAGATGATATCCTGATGATTTATTATTTATTTGTAAATGAAAGCAAATAGCAATTATTCAAGTATTTGGACACGCCCAAAGAGGATGTCGTTTGCTAATTAGCAATACATATATTATTTTTATAACTGATTATAATATTGCCAAAAATATGATGATTTATTTTATAACAAAACAGACGAACTATTAGTTGGCATACAATAATGCTTTTTATTGCAACGCACCGATGTGTGCAAATTGAAAGACAAGAAAACAACAAATTATTTTATCTTTATTTATCACGTTTATGTTAATATACAAATGCTGACACCAGATAAAACACTATGTTAAATTGTATTCTGGTATTTTGGTAGCTTGAAACGTAATTTCGAACCTGCAATGAAAACACTCAGACGTATTTATTTTTATTGTTTGACAGCTAGTTTTAATATAGGAAAATGTCATTAAGTGACAGACCCGACAAGATCTAAATCATATACATGTATTTATATTACATGGTCTTTTAATGTTACAGTGGATTTATTTCTTTAGTTTTGTTCTTTGTGTGACATATTGTCTCATCGTGGAACACTTGAGCCTCGTCTATCACAAACACATTGCCACACCGTTAGGTTACTGCCCAAACCAGCGTAAAACACGTTCCCTGTTAACCATTACGTAACCGAATAAATAGAGGATCTGATATGTGTGGTCATTAGGTACTGAAAATATTGAACGAGTTGAATGAAACGATACGAAACGAGTCTCAGCCGAGTTTCGTATCGTTTCAGACAACGAGTTTAATATTTTCAGTACCTAATGACCACGAAAATTAGATTCTACGTAGAATTCTCGTATTTATCACATAACCAAAACACCAGCTGTTTTTGTTTACAATGCATAATCTTTTTATAGTATGAACAGTCGGCCTTGACATGTGTAATTTGGTTTGGAAGAATAGATAGTTTCCATGTGATGTCATCGACACTGATAAGAGAATTTAAGGCAGCCATCTTAGTGGGCAGAAGCTAATGCAGGCCGAAATCGGGAAATATGTTCTGTATTAAACTCACCACTATGTTGTTATTTTTCAGTCTATTTTACTGAATTTTATATAAAATTTAACAGCTTTTATAAAGTATTTTAAATATCATAACTATATTTTGATAGTTTGAAAGGTTAAAGAAAAACAACCGAAAATGATACACTGTTCATTTTGTTTTAAGTATGAGCCAATAGTTGTATTTATTTCTGTGTATTAATTCTGTATGCATTTATTAATTGTTAAATTATTGTATTCTAAAAATATGAATTTCAAGAGCTTTCCAATGGTGTATAGCTTTTAATTTTTTGTTCACAAATAAAAAAAATTACAAGATAATAAAATTTACCCTTCTATACAATTCATATGAAAATCCCTTGAAGTTACCATCAAAGATGGCTGCCAAGATAAGGGATTTTCACTGATGTGGAAACTATATATCCGCACAAAAGATAGTTCCAGTCTTTACACGACCATTTTCCAGACAAAGGGAACAGAATCGTTTTTAACATGACTAAAATGTTAATTAAAATGAAATTGTGCAACAAAATGCATAAAACGGCGACAACAAAGTGATCGGGAAATGGCTGTATGTACTTCACACATACTTAATGACCTCACACTACGACAATGACGTCACACTACGATAACTAACTAGTGAGTTACCAAAAATAACGCATGTGCTCGTGCGGTAGGTTTTGTGATAAAAGAAAATACAACAGCATGTTCAGTAAAATACTCATAATTGGTGATCCTAAATGGATAGCACTTAGGTAACCATACAAAATATGTTTGACATGTACCATAATACTTACCATCATATGAGTATACCCATATCAAATCTGGTTCAATACGTAACCCAAAGCTGAATGACTTAAACCGCCAAAACTGCACTTAAAACCCGTGCAAACTACTACGCCACCTAGCGGTTTCTCTATTACGAACAAGGAAAATTAATTTTCAACAAATTCGTCCCTCAAACGTAGGAAATTATATTACTTTCTATAATTTATCCCCTAAGTGTGACCACGACATTTGGAAAACTTTGTAGTTCTATTCTGGCGCTCGACACCCCATTTCGTCATGGCAAACACTTGTGCTAAGTTACTCAAATTCTTTGACCCATAGTTAAGTTAGAGACCGCCCAAGCCAATCCGGAACAAGTACGCACTCACGTAAATACACCGAACCGTCGTTGAGACAGCTGTCGAGCTTACAGCAAGCGGACTGGACAAAAATCTACCTTCGTATTTGATTTCGAAGCAACACTAGTTTGAAAAATCTGCTGCTGTTTTTGATCGTACGCCCCATGAGCCAATCTATTCAGTGTGTCTTTGTCATAACGAATGGGGTTTACGACACAGTTAGCAATTAAGTGATATGCCTACCAGGGACGGATCAAGAAAATATTGGTGTGTGTGTGTGGGGGGGGGGGGGTAATGAATCAAGATCCATTTAACTTTATTGCAGTAAATACAAGATATACATACACAGTAAGGGACCCTAATTTCGTCGTAAGAAGTCAACCGACAAAATCTTCTTTAAATTATAGTATTGTTTACGTTTACTTGTATGTGTTTTCACAACTCTACTCCTTTACCTGGTTGGTGGGGGGGATGCACCCCCCTCCACCACCCACCCACCCACCCCGGATCCATCCCTGTAGGTATTGTTTAATATTCCTGTACATGATGTCATTGAGTCATATATATGTGCATCGAAATCTATGTTTATTTTTAAGCTTCTCTAAAATGACTTAATCGAATAACAGCGACTTTAGTAATTAAAAAAAATACAGGTAAACGAGATCCCTGGATCGTAACATTTTGCACCAAATCAAAATAATATGCTCCTTTTAACTATTGTTAATTTAATTATCGTATTTTACGTTGTTCATCTTATAACGTTACTTAGGGTCTTATTTTTTGCACAGACACAGACAATGTGCACAGCAGCAAATATCCAGAGATACAACCGCTATACTGATTGTAAATCCTAGGCTCACATTTGTACTCACAGACAATAAAAGCACGTTGTGGTAACATCAGAAGGAACAATTGAAACTGAATTGCTTTATTTGTAATTAAGCCTACGCTCACTTATTGCCAGACATTTCGTCTACGAGCCACCGACGCCGCCGCGGGATCCCATCAAGGTTGCCGAAGCGTATATATCAACAAGGCGACCTGTTAACAGATAACCTACCAAACAGGAATTGACCAGTTTAAGTCAAGGAGTGTAGAAGCTGGTCTCAGCAGATTCTGCACTATTTACTACCAAGTCTCTAAATGAGTCATGCAAGATATTTTCATCTAAGTAATAAGCTAATAGCGTGAAAATTGCTCCCTAACAGCTTTAGCAGGCGAAAGGCTTAATTACCTGCGGTGATCCATGCCAATAGACCCACCGGTAGTTGGGGTAGGCACGCCAGCTAAGTGGTGGATCCAGGGTGTACAACCTTCTCAGTGGCTTTAAAGTTTTCTATTTCCAGGACAAAGCACCTGAATTGAAAGGAACTGTGTAATGCATGTCAAAATATGAATTCATTGGAGAAATAAATGTGCAATTCATCTGTTGAGACAAGAGAACTAGATTTTGACTTGGCGCGAAACTAACCAACAGCACATTTTTATGCAATTTCGGAAATAAAGATCAGTGTTATTTGTCATTGTATTGGTACTTATTTTAGAATTTTAAGAGCTTTCTAGATATAAATTGTAATTTTGCCTTGTTTTGAGAAAATATAATTCTTGAAAAAAGACTAATGAAATGTTAAAAACAAAATTTTTAATTCTCAATTTCAAACGTTGTCGTTTTTGTAACTGATGAACTCCGTTACCTCAAAGTCAGTGAGATATCAGATTTGCCTTTTTCTCTCGGATTCTAAACTTCCGCTTAGAAACGTGTTTTAACGTCATCTTTTCGATTCAACCATGAAGACAATGTTGACTGAGGTATGTCTTGTGCCTCTGCGATTTGTTTCTTTGATTTTATTTCTTTTCAACTTCAAATGTTGCTGAATATTTTTCTGAGTAAAATTTGGTCTTCAACTTTCTTTTCATTCCTTGGCCCTTGACTGATCCAGATATCACACCCAGGACTAAGACTGGGTCCTTCTCTGGATTGCTCACCTAACGTATCAGGAGCTTTGTGGGACGTCATTTTGAGAATGAAGCTATGGCATTTCGTGTTTAATATATAATATACCGTACTTCAAGTGATGTGTGTATTTTCAAACAGATAACCACCTTTTTGTACGTCTGATATTTGGAAGTGATTGTTTTCTAGACCTTGTTATAAACTTGCGGTTTCGAGGATAAAAATGATTTCCGGAGAAAACAAAGGTCAAGGTCTTCTATGGATGGTGACATTGGTGACACCTCATAAACAGATGATATAATCGCATCAGCCCGCCATCAAAACTCCTCGTCAGTCTTGACATATCTTTGAATCAGTTATACTTTTGAAACTGACAAAAGCCACATAAACCATACCTGTTTTATCGACAATCTAGCCATTCAACGTGACTTCGAATTGTTTTCAAAGAAGTAAAAGGGGTTATAGTTTTGTGTGTGTTGTTGTTGTGTGTTTTTTGTTTTTTTGTTGTTTTTTTTGCTTAAAAACATTAACGCATCGTTGTCAAGATACAGTTTATAGCCGTTTACCTATAAAGTGGCGTAGTTCTATTCATGAAAGAAAAGCCAACGGGATACACTTAAATATTAACATGCCACTCAATACATACATTACTGGGCCAACGTTATGCTATTTTTACAGACGATAATTAGCACAACACCCGTGAGGACATAACAAACTAAAACATCAAAGCGACATATCACTTAATGCATATCAGTCACTTATACGGCAGGATACGACATAAATACACATTGTTTGCATATTCTCCGAAATGACAATAACCTGATACATAAAAGTCGCAATTCATTATTTGCAGGCGCGCTGTCACAACGACCGTATATGGTCGAATGCAAGCGCGACCGTGTGAAAAACGCCTGCTATTGGTTAAGCAGATCCACTGAACTCAGACATGCCAAAAATGTGATTAGATGTGCGGTAAAAGTCTTGTGACGCAAACACTTCAGAACGATGAAAACAAACGCCAAATGAATGAGAGCTAAGTAGTTACGTTCGTACGACACATAGCCAGAAAAAGAAAATTGTTTTTGTTATGATACAGTGTCATTTATGGTGTCATTTTATGGTTAATATGTTTTGTGGTCACCATGTAGTGTTAATTAAGTTACATTGTTGTCATGTCACGAAACGTATCACTTATTGCGTGAACGATTATTGTACAATGTACAAATACAACAAGGGTAATTTAATAGTAAATTATGCACTTTTACATGTATACAAGGTAAAAATTTCGGAAATTAAGGAAATATGGCAATATCCTATCAAATTTCAAACATTTTACCTGCGCACAAGGTAAAAATTTCGGAAATTAAGGAAATATGGCAATACCCTATCAAATTTCAAACATTTCACCTGCGCACAAGGTAAGAATTTCGGTAATTAAGGAAATATGTCAATACCCTTTCAAATTTCAAACATGAATAAGAATTTAACCAATCTTTGGTGGAGGTTCAAGCATGCTCAATGTCATTAGTAAGAATAACAAGGAAAATAACAATGATACAGGAAAAAAAAAACATCAGCAGATACCGCAATAAAATGGACATTCGGAAAATGGATTTTAGGCTAAAATTTTTAGCTTTGCTGCATTTTAATGGTTCGCCAAAAAAAATTAGCTTACTTAATGTGATTCTTTATAACTAATGGTGTACAAAAATATGCGCAAATAGCCAGTAATACAATGAAATAAGTATAAAACATAGGGAAACAAGACCCATTTAAAGAAATACTACTCAACATGTACAATCATTCAATTACGTCATATTCAAATTTAGGTTATGATAGTATTGTAAAATACACAACTCGATGCCCTTACAAAACACAACGAAAGTAAGCAGCAAAATAGATAATTGACAAGCCCCAGCAGGTAAAGTGTAAAATAAAAATGCATAAAAGGCTAAGCATTGTAAAAACAGCATTCCAATGTTATACCTACTGTACATTGTAATACAGCCTTCCAATATTATACCTACTGTACATTGTAATATAGCCTTCAAATGTTATACCTTCTGTACATTATAATTCAGCCTTCCAATGGTATACCTACTGTACAATAAAGCCTTCCAATTAATACCTACTGTACATTGTAATACAGCTTTCCATTGGTTTACCTACTTTACATTGTAATATAGCATTCCAATATTATACCTACTGTACATTGTAATACAGCCATTCAATGTAATACCCACTGTACATTGTAATACCGCCATTCAATGTTATACCTACTGTACATTGTAATACAGCATTCCAATGTAATACCTACTGTACATTGTAATACAGCCATCCAATGTTATACCTACTGTACAATGTAATATAGCCTCCCAAAATTATACTACTGTACATTGTAATACAGCATTCCAATGTCATACCTACTGTACAATGTAATATAGCCTCCCAATATTATACCTACTGTACATTGTAATACAGCATTCCAATGATATTCCTACTCTGCATTGTAATACAGTCTTTCAATAGTATACCTACTGTACATTGAAATACAGCATTCCAATGTCATACCTACTGTACAATGTAATATAGTCTCCCAATATTATACCTACTGTACATTGTAATACAGCCTTCCAATGTTATACCTACTGTACATTGTAATACAGCCTTACAATGTAATACCTACTGTACATTTTATTAGAGCCATCCAATGTAATACCTACTGTACATTGTAATACAGCCATCCAATGTTATTCCTACTGTACATTGTAATACAGCCTTCTAATGGCATACCTATTGTACATTGTAATACAGTCTTCCAATGTTATACCTACTGTACATTGTAATAACTGTCTTCCAATGTTATACCTACTGTACATTGTAATACAACCATCCAATGTTATACCTTCTGTACATTGTAATACAGCTTTCTAATGGTATACATACTCTGCATTGTAATACAGCCTTTCAATGGTATACCTTCTGTACATTGTCATACAGCATTACAATCTTATACCTACTGTAAAGTTTTCATTTATGGACTTTCTGAATTGCGTAATAAGTTCAGGGTCGAAATTGTCGTTACGTCTCTGGCGATGTATCATGTTGCCACTTTCTGTAGTGAGTAGAAAAAAGTCTTATAGGTGCAACTTAGGCTATTAACAAATATAAATATGTAAAAATATTATGACTTCGGCTCACGCTGTGCTGCCAATCGTCTGCTTCCCGGTGTTCTCCGGCTCCCAGCGTTCCTGCAGGTTGTTGAGAGACGTCGCATAACGAGACCTGACACTAATGAGGAAACAACAAAGTTCCCACATCGCCTGTGTGTATTCACACGCTATACAAGAATGTAGACACCTTGCGATTTGTAAAAAAAACATCCCCAAGAAGAATCATATGTTGAACCTCTGAACTGTTCTAGCAGTTCTGATGGCGGTATGAGTGGTTATGTCGGGTAGTCAACTTTCATCTGACACCAACCGTATGTCATAGACAGGTCGGAACGTGGTGGCTTTGCGGCGTATGTCTGTCAACACGGAAATAGGTACACGACCCGCTGATGGGAGCTTCGAACGAAAACAAAAGTAATCCATGGTAAACGAGTGGTAACGATTACAGAGAAGATACACAAGCAATTGTGTGGATGATCCCGCGTGTGGGAAGTAAGTTATATAACACATGTACATGAAAAACTGGGGATAACACTTAGTATTTTACGACAATTTGTTTACGTGTGTTACGATTTTATTTAAAAACTGCGTTAATCCTCAAGAATGTATGTCAAGTATACTACATTATATTTCAATTGATGTTTTAATTTAAAAACATACCCATATTTTCATTAATGTTCCCTGAACTGTATTTCCGAGATCTATAAACTATGTCATTGCATCTCTCATCCAGCTACAAAGGTGGAAAGATACAGTGCAAGCAATACACAGCAGACTATAACATTTATATTGAATATTGTCATCTTCATTGAAAAGTCTGGGTGGATTGATGGCCTATTGGATTTTCAATCAATGAAACTGTATATCTAGTTTATTTCAGGGCAAAATATTAAAATTTGATTAAAATACACCAAGAGAACAGGATACGTACTTTCTTATTATTGTAACAGCTGTACATTTCGTTGTTCCTCTATCAATGGTGTAAAAACGCACATAATAATTATATTTCACAATTATTTACTCATTAGCTGGGAAATATGCTGTGTTATTGACCAAAAAATCATTATTGACCGAGGCGATAGACGAGGTCAATGACAATTTTTGCGGTCAATATCAACAGCATATTTCCCAGCTAATAAGTAAATAATTGTTTTATTACATGAACTTTAAATATTTTATAATAAAAAAATGCAAGAAAATAGTTTACATTGTTTACTTCGTGAATATTGTTCGTCTGGGACGAGTATCCCACAATGCATACAATTCTAAGGAAAATTTGTAGATGCGCGCGCATAATATTGATGGAAATTTCTATTAATAGACCGGTTAATATCAGCGAAAGCGGGTCAATATCTATATTTATTGACTCGACTTTTTTTCTTTTTTTTTTCTTTTTTTTTTGGGGGGGGGGGGGTGGGGGGGACCAATCGTGTTGTGTCTATTAATAGTTCATGTAATACTATATATTCTTTAATGTTAAACCCGATCAACAACAGCAATACGCTACTTGTTATATGCTAATATTATAATTCAATATATTCGTTAATATATTCGTAACAAACTATTCGTATGCGGCGATGAAACAATCTGTGCCATTTAATTACGATTCTTATTTTTCAACGAGTTTAAACTGTTATCTACTGCATTACTGCCATAAGCGACACGGCATTATTCAATATATCAATGACTTCAGTTCTTCGATTAACCCAATTATTGGCATTTATTCTTTTGGTCTATCATTTGTTTCTTTTGTATATTCATTATCAATGATTTTGTGACTTGGTAAATGGCTATTTTTGTATTTATCTATGTATTTAAAGAGTATGGTGATTTACGCATCCCGAAAATATGTTACTAATACAACTGGCACGTGTTAAAAATGATATCGCCTATGAAAAATATATCAATATATTATGCCTTTTTTAGGGGACTCAGGGCCTATGTTCTACATACTGTAGTCTATGAAAAGACGATGTTAAATACTATCTCAACTGTTAGACAGAGCCAATCATAAACATTGCTCTAAACGTTCTGTCCAGCTTTAAAAACGTAAACACGATGAACGTTTCTGATAAAATTAAAAATAGATGTCTACGTCACAGCGAATTACCCGGATAATGATATCACGTGCTCTAGAAAGAACGTGGTTTTCTACGTTTAAAAATAGCTAACTATGCAGTGTGACTCAATTAGGTAATGCATGTTTGTAATGATGCTGTAGTGAAATACTTCCCATTTTTAGTTGTAGGACACCAATTAGCAGCATTTTTATCAAAAGGTCGGATATAAACTTAAAGAGAGAAGTTACCCTTTACTGGCTTTAGCCATTAGAACATTCATTTTTTGCACCCGAAATATCAACAAAGAAAAATATTACCAGTCTGACAACTAGCTAAAACATTATTTAAAAAATTACCTCCCGCATTTATACAATGCAAGAGAGTAAGAACAAAGCATGATAATATATAATACATGAGTCGATTTGCTTGTCACTGCTTTAGAAGTACTTAGTTGGCACATATTTATGTAAATTAATATAAATGAATATATGACACCGTTAATACGTAACTACATATTAGTTTATTCGTCCTTTATTATACAGAAATAATAAATGTGTGTGTATTTATTTGTTATATTATCTTTCTGTGACTCTGCCTTTTTTTCACACAAAAATACTTAAATACGCAGGATTATTTTTTATCTCGCTACTTTTTTTTTAAAGAGAATGACTCTTTTTCCTTTAAGACTTCCTAATGTATGACGTTGTAAAAAAAAATAATAGCTTTGAGAATGACACTTATTTAGTCCCTGACAACACACAAATAGCTATCGAAAAGTGTGACGAATATTGAAATTACCATCAAATTTTCCTCAAATGTAGTTTTTGTATAGATGCTTATAATACTTGTTTCATTCCCATACACTGCTATTTAAGGAAGGGTTTCAATGATTTGAAAGACACTCCAATATGTTGTTTTTTATATCCATGTTGTCATTTAAAGCAATATGATTCACGTTACAGCCACTGTACCAATCAGGATATGCAATCGTCAACCCCATACTAATACGCTACGAATTATAATGGCACTTGTTTACCCATTAGTCATACTTACTCCCTAAGATGTTTTGGTAAGTTGATACCTTGTTATGCACATTAAACATCACTATGTAATTAAGAAAGTAAACGAATTCTTCATAAAGCATGTCCTATTGGGTGCTTAGTGTTGTTGAGCGTAGCTTATTGGCACAGGAAGCTCTCTGTTGTTCGCTATGGATGGAGTGTGGTATTTAAGTGCGCGCTCGGTAGGGAAAGCATAAGAGTTGAGTATTGGACCGTTGAACTGGACGTGTGATATAAAGCAAGTAGAAGCGATAGCCAACAGATTGAACTTTCATTCAGTTTTGTCAATTATTTTGTTTCTGGGTGGCTGAGATAAATGCAGAGAATAACGCTCACGTACTGCCTACCAGTATACTAGACGCTGTCTTCGTGGTATAGGTAAACGAAAGAACTGTGAGTTGGGTAGTCAGAAAGTTTCTAATAGACAAAAAAAGTTAATGGTTACGTGATAATAGTGGATCGTTGGGTGGCGAGTAACGTGGATTGGCATGCTGATGATACTTTGCCTCAGGAAAATGCGACTAAGATATTAATTGTGGTATAAGTGATTGGTACGTTTTGATTGTTTGTACATGTAGACAAAGTAATTTGGTGAGAAATCCGGACGAAAAGAGACCGCGCGTGTGAACGATCTGGATATTTTGTAATTCCGGTGATAATATTGACTTTACTTTTAAGGGTTTTTGGATTTCTTTTTCGCAAATGTTTTGGAGGTGGGTTGGAGTGTTGTAATATTGTGAAAAACTGAAATTATTAATTTTCAAAATGATCCTAAAATGGGCTTCATGTCTGGCCAGATGATCTGTTGTATTGTTGTATATCTGTTTGTTGCGTGCGACAATTTCCCATTCGTCCATACCGCTGTTGTCAAACGGGGCTATGTGTCTAATGCCTGGCCACTTGAACAGTCAAGAGAACAGACAGTTATATCTTCTACGGGAAATCGTTCGTCAAACGCCCAAAATCAAACAAATATGGAAAGTATATTAAATTTTAAACTTAAAGAAAACAATATGTTTACTCGATTATTTAAACTATCAAATTTAAAAAAACTTTTAGAAAGTTTCTTGTTGTTATTTTCATCATTTTCGGAAAATACGAACGCTCATTATAATGATAATCAGATTTTTCAAAACACCATAGACAGAAAGAGTGAATCCATCGATTCAAATGTGATACAGACTGTGTCAAATCAGCAAACAGGGCTTTCATCAGCATCAAGTGCGAACCTTCGTGCACGACCAAAATGGCTCACTATGTCAGATACCTCACAAATTCACAATTTTTTGAAAGACCAGCGTAAAAAGAAATCTAAAAGTTCCACTTATAGTGGTTTGAAGCGACATTATGTGACACGACGTCAACGTCGTTCTTTCTCGTTGTTGGATTTCGGTTTCAACCTGGACGCCGCGTTCGAAGATGACACGTCGGATGTCGTGTTTGGAGCCCACACAAGCCCTTGTGATATTGCAAGTAGGCATTATTGCCTCAATGGGGGAACATGCGTCTTTGTCAGAGCCCTAGAGATTAAAACATGCCGGTAGGTCTTTCATAAATGAGAATGTTGAATAAATACCTTACTCGTCCTATTTTTTCTTGCAAAAATATGTTATCCTCTCATATCTTTCCAATTCTTTTAATAGTCGCATTGATGATCATTTTTAGGTGTACAAACCGTACACTAGTAAAGAAATATGCATAAATACTATCTTTATCTAGCCCTTCATTCCTCCTTTACTCTTTATCTTCATCCTTCGCTTTTCCCTCTCTCATTCCTATTGAAAGACTTTCTTAATTTTGATGCCTATTCTCTCCACCCTTCCATTTCAATTCCCGCATAACTTCCTCTGTACGGATATTTTTAACTTTCTGTACACATATATTTTTAGACATACATGTGCATAGCAGTTAAAATCCGTGTTCACATCCTTGCTGTTTGCAAAGAAGTGGTCACGAAGGGTCGGACTTGGCCTAATCATTTGGGGGAAAAAATTCAAATTACCCCCACCAAAAGTCTGTTTGAGGGAATGTTATATTGCGTTATAAACCAATAAATTGCATTCGGCGTCGCGACTTCAACACAAATGTCAGAAAACATCGTCATTTTGTTTGTGTAATCGTCCTCGTTAAAACCCCAGTAAGACTATTTAGCATACATATGTTGATAAAACTAGTATTTTCATGCATAAAATAATTCATAGTTAAAAAAAGAGTTTGGTCATAATCTAAGATCGGGTCAAATTCGACCCTTCGTTACACTACTCCTTTTGCTTTTGAATTCTCAAGGTCTGTCACACGTGCATTAGCTTTCTAAGCGTATACATTTCCACCTCTTTCTTCATTGTCTATCCATAAGATTATACATTCATTTATTATATATAAATTATATATTATATAATTATATATACACAGAACTACTTGATCTTCATACTATGATTATATTCACCAACCGGACCTGATAGCGCATTCAGTAGAGCGTCTCGGTACGGGAGGCCCCGGGTTCGATCCCGGGTCGCGACATACCAAAGTCGTTAAAAATTGTAGTGGTATAGCTCCCTTGTTAACGCTCAAACAAATATAAGGGTAGTTCCACGACTGGTAAGCCCGGTGTCAGGATAATGTGACTTGGTGTGGTATCATGCCAGGTGTTCACGACATTATATACAAAGTGAAGGCATCACTATATCTGTCTCTTATGGACATCGTCTCCAGATAACTAAAATACTGTTGGTGGGACGATAAACCCAATAACATAAATATAAATTAATCCAAAAACTGCTATTTTTCCTAGATTGTCGTGTCTGTCAGCATTCATGTATCCGTCACTATCACGTTCTTCCTTTGAAACAGGTTTGCAACACCTGCTACCTTTTGGCACTTACAAAAATACTCTGAAAGTGAAGCATGGCCTTTCTCTTATTCATAATAAACGCAAAAATGACTATTTGCAAAAAAAAAATAACTCTTATCATTTTTGTTTGAAATCAAAGCACTATTATTTTATTATTTCAACAAAAAAGAAATCAGCCCTAGAATACTATAAAGTAAGTTTGCATAGCTTCTTTTTTCAATTTAAGCATATCTGTAATTGGTATAGTCTTTCATTAATTTATGTGCAAAAAATGATGTCCTCCGTTGTATCCTGCCTGGTCATAGTAGCCGTGAAATATTTAAAGAGGTTTGCTATATAAGTGTTAAGTGTTATTCATGTTAAACACAAAACGTTGAGCTTTAAGTCCTAGGGTGGGTTTCGTTACATCGCACCGACATGGTATGATCATATTGGTGACGCCCGACCTATTATTGTTGGAGGAAGACCCCAGACATATGTCTAAATAGAGCCACCGGCGCACTGTGGGTCCACTGGAAGACCTCCCCACAATAAAAGTTCTCGCCCCGACCGGTACTCGAACTCACGCGTAGAGGGGCTAAGGAGTTTAATTGACGAAGTTAACCATTTTGTCATAGGCACCACCTCTAACAGACGTCCTTAATACATGTTAACATATTTTTGCCACAGTACTGTAATTTTCATCTTACATAACATTACTTAACGAGCATTGACTATTTGGCAGAATGTATACCAGGCCCATTGGAAAACAAACAGACGAAATTACGAGTAAACGCACAAATTAGGAGGGTGAAATTTCCAACAGTTTTTTTTTTTAATCTTAGAAAATGTCTACCTACAAAATAGCCTAAGCAATACTTTTTTTTAATGTTAGGTGCATCTATTACAATACAAATTGATAAACCTTCAAATCTGTGTTTGTTTAAATAGCCGGTGTTTAATTCCGTCGTTCAGGCAGTTGTTTCTGAGTTCCCGTATTTTTTACAAAGGTATGTAATACAGTAGTGTATTTCTTGTGGTCTTGTAACAGAAACTCGTCCAGATATGTAAGTAGTTTACACCAAACATGTCGGTGCGGTTACGTATCACGAAGTTAGTTCTTTGCCTGCTGTATTCGAAATAACATTAATTAATGCTAAAAATGCTAACAATCTCTATCATTACAAGACATGCTAGATAAAAAAAAACAAATAAATAATAAATATATATCCTAATCAGATTGCTCTCAGCTGGCCACTGCCAGATTTGGGTCTACACGATCTGCATTTTCTTGATCCAGTCGTTCTCATCAGGTATAGAGTTTAGTGTTGGTGGTTTCACGGTGGGGATATTTCCATCACCACCACCGGTTCTATAATGAAGTGCGACTAGTACACGATCGGTTCAAGCTTTTGTTTACACCGAATATTAACCGCAGTTAATTGTTCTTGCAACAAAAAAGACAATTCTTGCAAATTGCCACATGCCTTTACGTATTACGTGGATGTACAACATAATAAAACTATTATCGTATTTTGTGTTTTCAAGCATTTTCTTACTTTTCTTTCTACCATGGACATTGGAGTTCATTTTCTGGGTAGAATCAGACAAAAAATTTACTGGAGAAATGCGTTGTAAAAAGTCTTGCTCAAGGAGTAACACATCTGCCTTTTTTAGAATATTGGATAAATATATACAAAAAAACAACATTTTATAATATAGGTATAAAAATTAAGTCAACATGAATGTGGTAATGCATAGGAACATTTGTATACATGATAATATAGCTTGTTCTTTTAGACAACAGCAATTTTTATAGTAAAATATTGCGCATGAAAACGAGCATAGCTAGTATATTGTTTCAGAAGTTGTAAAAATGACATGACATTTTTAATGAAGCTCGTGGTGTTTTATGGTTAATAGAACTTCGTGAATCATTCTTCTTAAATAATAAATTATCACATTTTAAATTCCCTTTGTGTATTATTTAATATTAAACCCAACCGGACCTGGTAGCGCATTCGGCAGAGCGTCGGTTCCAGGTACGGGTGGCCCCGGGTTCGATCCCGTGCCACGACATACCAAAGTCCTTAAAATGGTAGTGGTATAGCTCCCTTGCTAACGCTCAGGCAAATATAAGGATGGTTCCACGACTGGTTGGTCCGGTGTCAGGATAATATGACTGGGTGTGGTATAATGCCAGGTGTTCACGGCATGCTATACACAGTGAAGGCAGCGCTATATCTGCTTCAAGTGGACACCGTCTCCAGATAACTAAAATACTGTTGGTGGGCGATAATCCCTATAAGAAAACGATCGAAGTGTTTCATGTACATGACATGTCTCAAACCAGCTTCATCCTACAGAAGAATTTTCTCTGATATTCGCTTATGGTTCGCATTTTATTTTCATGTGTTGACCTTAATCTCGAATAAAAGGACATTTCGTCTTCTGTTCAATTTAAATATGTTAACCCTAAGTCCCAGAAGAGATACTCTTATAATCTCAAAGACACACTTAAGTACCTTGAGGAAGCAAATATAACGATATTTTTAGAAATACACTTTAAATGGACAAAGATCACACAAATGCATTTATGCATATAATCTCTCTCTCTCTCTCTCTCTCTCTCTCTCTCTCTCTCTCTCTCTCTCTCTCTCTCTCTCTCTCTCTCTCTCTCTCTCTCTTTTCACCCTCTCTCGCTCTCCCCCTCTCTGTATATATAGGAAGTACGTTACTTTCTGAATATTTGCTATATTCTCACGAACTCGTTTAACTTTATTTTGAAGCATTCCCAAAATCGTGGATCATTCACAACTGTTCCTTGTCTTTTTTTTCTTTTTATTCTGATTAATTACAACTAGTTGACCCTACTCATGGCCACTTGAAAACCTCATACTTAAGTGCGATACTTGCATGTGCTATATTTAAATCGTTATTAGTCTTAAGTAGGACAAAGCACTTCACCAGTGGTCTAAATAATCCTTAATAATAGCGATCTTAACCGCGACACCATCACCCCAGCCCCCCCCCCCTCTCTTCCTTTTTCTTCCTCCCTCCCTCCCTCCGTCCGTCTCTGTCTGTCTGTCTGTCTGTCTGTCTGTCTGTCTGTCTGTCTGTCTGTCTGTCTGTCGGTCGGTCGGTCGGTCGGTCGGTCTGTCTGCCTGTCTGTCTGTTTGTCTTTGTATCTGTCCTGCCTGTCAGTCTCCCCGCCCCCCCCCCCTCTCTCTCTCTCTCTCGATGCCTCTCTCTCTCTTTGCGTCTGTCTGCCGCCCCCCTCTCTCTCTCTATGCCTTTGTCTCTCTGTCTCTCCGCCTCTCTCTCTATCTCTCTCTCAGCCTCTGTCTGTCTGTCTGTCTGTCTGTCTGTCTGTCTGTCTGTCTGTCTGTCTGTCTGTCTGTCTGTCTGTATGTCTGTCTGTCTGTCTGTCTGTCTGAGTAATTGCACCTAAATTAGTGGAGAAACAAGGTTTCGTCCGCTATGTGGAACGACTTGTGCGGCATCGTTAGTTAGTTTTTATTATGCCTCTTAAGAATGAAACCGATATCTATTATTGTTGTCATTTGTTGTCATTGTTTCATTGGCTAGCGTCGGCAGTACCACTTTAAACATCATCTTAAAAGAAAATACAAACCTTCTTAATGTCTACAATTTTACATACGGATGAATCTTTCTTTTACATTTGAAAAAAAATCAGAAATAATGTAATATGACAATGAGCATTGCAACATATACCAAAATTTAAAAAGGCACAGATAAAGGGTTTTTACATGCAAAGCAAATGTAAAAGTTTTAACAAGACATTATACAAAAAGAAGCAAACCCAACAGTTACCGCCTTGGAACGGTCAGTCGACAAAAGGAAGCTACTGGCGTGTAAAACTTCTGATTTTCTCTTTATGATAGTTGTTTATAAATCGATCCCATCAACTAAATATAACTCTAACTTCGTGGACATAATTATGATTCCAGCCGCGTCATTTCAGCCAACATTTCATTTTTTTTTTTTTTTTTTTTTTTTTTTTTTTTTTTTTTTTTTTGATAACTGTTTGCGTATTGCAGGGGCGGATCCATAAAATGTTGGTGGGTGGTGGTTATGAATCAAGATCCGTTCAACCATATCGCAGTAAATACTAGATATATGCATTTAGTAACAAGACTTACTGTAAAAGCTTACTATTTTTAAGCTTACATGTATTTGTTTACATACCTCTACTGCTTTTATCTGGTTGATGCACCCTCCCTCTCCCATCCCACCGCTGGATCCATCCATTGTATTGAGGGATTGGGATGGGATTAGCCGGCACTTTGGCCGATACTGCGCAGCGACATTTCTATCATTATTGCACAGGGGCACTTATGAGGTGCCCAGGGACTGAACCCGGCCGGTCCATTATACTGACACCGACAAGTCAGGCGTAATGCTGTCTCCTGAGCTCCGAGCGTTAGGAGGGAAAATATACTACCAACTTTAAAGTCTTTGGTATGACCCGGCCGGGGTTCGAACCCACGACCTCCCGATCCGCAAGCTGACGCTCTACCACCTCAGCTATTCCGGCCGGTCCCACATATTTCGAGGAAGGGGGGGGGGGAGAATATAATGATTAAAAGTTTGTTAAGTAAGCTTTCAAAAATGACACAAACTAAAAATTAATGAATTGATATACCAAGCTTTTGTTTTTATTTTTTAGTAGATACAGTGCCCATTTGAAAAAAAAAGAAATCAAGCGACTAACAGAAGAAGAGAAGCAGCTAAAGCGTCTTTCGTTTGTTAAAATTCATATATAAAACATTGATTAATTGATTGGTTTTGACTTTTTGCTCTGCCAATGTTGAAAGCAATGTTGAAGGAGATCGACACATACACAGTGTACAATAAACCGCATATAAACTAATATATATTTTCCTTCTATAGCATACGAGACGACTTGCTAAGATTGTTCTCAAGAGTGCAGTTATACACGAGAATAACCCTTTCAATGACGTATTTAAACAAAGTAACATATATGTATTGGTTATAAGCCGATGCAAAAAAAACAACAACAATGCTTCACATGCGTAAAACACATGTTAGTACATAGCAACACTTCAAATTCTTACATTTTGCATTTCTTCCAAACACCTCTCTGGCACTCACATAAGTATCTAATAACAAATCATAAAGATGGTCGTTGTTACCCTGAAATGGTTTACATGTGTGCCCACCGTGGTAATATTGTTCATAAAACACGCTGCAGGTTTCAAAGAGCGGCAGCCCAAATAATAAAATCTTACGTTCCGCAATAAACATAATTCCCTAAAAATCCTGGTATTTATCAGTTCAGTGATTTATGAATCTGCTTGTTTAAGTCGTATCAGGGTCGGTTGGGTATGCGCCGTGTATTTGAAGCTTTAGGCGTGGTATTCTACAGGCAAAAAAACAAATGTTACATATGTTAAGCATATGATATCACTGCACATTAAAATAATTATCTAGACCATTTGCAGTTATATTTTTATAAGCTAATGTGCTGAAAATGGTATCATGTCAGTGTCGTCGATTATTAATGTGAATGTTGTGAAAGTTTTTGTCGTATTCAGAGCTCAGGTATTTTTGCATTTTGCATACTTCGTCACAGCTGAGGTGCATTTGAATAGTTATATCGCGAAACACGAAATTACGATGTTTTTTTTTCACATGTCATGAGAAATGACGTATTGATTCATTCCAAATGAAATACTTGTGAATATTTATATTGCTTCGAAAACGATGCTAATATTTTCTTGAATATTCTTTGAGAATCGTGTTTATTCACCCACCTTCTTGTTATAGATTCAAATTCAAAACAAACTCCATATTTTAAGATACAAACGCCCCATTCTTCTGTTTGCTTAAAATCAGCTTTAAAGCAAGAGTTTTACATATTCAGCTTGTTGTTGTGTGGGAATTAAATTCAAATGGAGAGAAACATTTTATTACAATTTAGTTACAACATGGTGATTATTGGGAGAGTTGAGTCTGAAAGAACAACAATGCCGCACCGGCGAACATCTTCCGCTCTTTTATCAGTTTAAACCAGTATGCTTTCTTTTTATAGAAACAAAGACAGGAATATCACCTCTTTCCTCATGCCGCGTCCCCATTCAGACGGTTCATTTTAAAAAGGCAAATAAAAAATAATAAACATTTATTTACCTCTTTACATGTACAACACAATAAAATTTTCATTCACTTTGGTAATACTAGTTTATGGGCTTTTTCCCGTCCCCATCGTGCTAAGTCACCATTAAAGCAGGTACTCCGGACAAATAGCCGTTTATAGCGCCGTATTCCATGAGATTCTGCAGGTACTCCGGACAAATAGCCGTTTATAGCGCCGTATTCCATGAGATTCTGCAGGTACTCCGGACAAATAGCCGTTTAGAGCGCCGTATTCCATAAGAAGCAGGTACTCCGGACAAATAGCCGTTTAAAGCGCCGTATTTCAAATAAGTGCTGACCGTTGGTGGTTCTTCGGCCTTGACCCCGTTCAAGATGCATTTGCTAACTACAATATGTAATCTTATTTTCTCACTATTGCATGCGTATTTAACAAGAGGTATTGTTGAAGACTAAAACAGCAAAGGAAGCTCTTACTTTTTGTAATCAGGCTGTTTTTTTTTTTTGTTGTTTTTTTTTTGTTGTTTTTTTTTTCGTTTGTTTATTGGGTTTATCGTTCCGCCAATTTCAGTTATCTAGAGACGGTGTGTATAAACAGTGGTTAAATTTAACCAATGGTTAAAGTTTGGTTACCCAATATATTTTGGTTAACTTGCTGCTAAGCTATTTATTTAATTTAACAGGTTCCAATTTTAACCATTTTGGTTAACTTTAACCATTCTCACAATGGTCTGTAAAAGTTTTAACCAAAAATAAAAATGGCTGCTCATTTAGAATGCTATATTTTGGTATACGTTGGTAACTTTACCTTTTGATTAAAATTAAACACTTTGGTTTAGTAACAAAACAGTTAACTGCCTTTATACAAAAAGATATTGGTTAACTAACCAAGGAAGCGAACCAGTTGTTAGCAAATAACCAACTGTTAACCTTAACCATGGTTTATACATTTTGGGGCTGAAATTTAAACAGAGATGATGGAAAAAAATTAAATACACTTTCATGTTGATATAAGTAAGACAATGTTAGAATCCGTTTGTTTTTGTTTTTTGTTGTTGTTGTTTGTTTCTTTTTTTAAAATTTCGTGTATTTAGCCTATTCACGCTTCCTGGGCGATCTTATACCATAAAGTATCATAATACCATAAAATACCATAATACCAGTGCGTTCAGCCATGGTTGTTGTGGGGTGGGGGGGGGGTTAATGCCAGGCGAACTATGGTTTCCCTTTGGATTTGTCCTTAAGATTGGCATCATTGTAATGAGGAATGCGTGAATTATTGTGTAATTTAGTCAGAAAATGTCATGCCTCTTTATGTACGTATTGACGCCTGTGGGGAAATAATTTGGCTGCGACCTTTTGCATAATACTTGTCAATATGCTGATCAGGGTAAATGTTGACGGTTTGCTAGTTATTCACAGTGCTAATGAAGGCATTTTACTGTGATTTAGTTGTTTATTATGGTTTTGAAAACGCTGGTTGCAGAGTATGTGTTGCTTTAATATTAATGTTTTTATGTTGTCACTTTTGTCGTTGCTTCATAAAGTGCATAAATTGATGCTGGTGGTGGAAAATTGTCGATATAAATTTTATATTAACTAAATAAGTCATTGTTCTTAGGTGTTTACAATTACCTTTAAAAGATAGAATACAGAGGATCCTTGCCCAACGTTAACATATCCGAAAGTATTAACAACTTTACAACTTGTAAACATATTTAACTACGTCATTATAGTTCACTTTTCAATGCTGATTAATAAGCCCAACAGACGCATGTGGTGTTTACTGTTTATATAGCTTACGGCAGAAACGCATGGTGTTTACAAAGATTTTGATATTTTTGCAAAGTGCTGATAGGTTCTTCAGCCGTCACTTCTGCATTAACAAATGGTTCAACTGTTTTGAAGGGAATCGTTTGTAACGTAACGTTTTAGAGCTAATTCATCTGAAACAGATGATTAAAATTGCCTTTCTTTTGATCTTATGTACACGCTAATCATATTGTATATTAATACAGTTTATCTCTCTTTACATTTTTCTATTATCAACGTTTTATCCCTTATCTTTTAAAAAGTTGTATATAAATGCAGGTATACATTGTTTCAAAAGAAGCTGAAAATTGGTTTGGGCCGCAATGTTAAACAGGTGAACATTTTAGCATCGTGTTTTTTTTACAGCCGACCATTTAACCCTGCGATTGTTTAAATATATCATAGAGGCGGCCAAGTCAAAAGAGCAATAAACGTCTTACTGCATAAGATAACATTTCCTCAAAGTAATCAGGAAAATCTTGTCGCGACCACATTTCATGCATACAACCATGCTTTGTATAAATCTCCCTACCAGCTATTTTTGAAGGCTGAACAGGGGACTGCCCAAGATTTATCAAGCTATTTTTTTCTTGAAATAGTTTAAGTCTGTGAGATAGGGATATTTCCAACCAAATGTTACATTTTGTAAAAGCATGTATTTATATGATGACGGTAAACGTTCAGACAGATAACGTCAAAACGTAAACAAATCAAATGGCGCAACAACAGATGGGTCGTCCACGACCAGATGGTTAATTGACAGATACCTCACGCTCTTAACCGCGCCCTTTGACTTTGATCCCGCCTACTGGCATTGACTTTTGACACGCCTTTTTCCCCTTCACAATGTTTACAGACACGCCAATTTATATACCTTCACTTAAGACACTTATACGCCAAATGTCGTAAACACTCTTAAATTATACTCATCAGAAATTATTGTTACATTCAAAATGTAACAGGAAATATTTATTTAAGGTAAACCAAAGTCCAAAGAGGTCAAAGTAAAAAAAAAAGAAACCCCAGTTAGGTTTTACAATGAAAAAGATAAAGGCGTTACATAATTTAGTTCTTAAACGTATATTACACAACAAAAACAAGGTAAGTTATATATAAAAAAAAACACGCTTGATCGGTTTTCTTTACATTGCTTGCATTTGAGAAACCCATCAGGAAGTGCTCTAAAAAGCCGGTTTAAGCAACCCGGTCGATCCATATTGCCGGCTGACCGTTCGAAGGTGGTAACTGTAGGGTTTGTTCTTTTTGTTAAATGACTCGTCACAGATTTGATCTTGCTTTTACATTTGGCTTGAATGTGAATACCTTTGTCCTGTGTTTTTTTTTCAAATTTTGGTATATGTTGCAATGCTCATAGGACTTTATCATGTATTCTTATTTTTCCAACAGCCTGAGAAAAAACATCTTATACTAGCACCATCAATAAAAACATATGTTGATTTTTTGGAAAACAAATTGCTTATTTATAAGTTAATTATGTTATAAATTGGGTCCTGTTATATAAGTTTACAGTATGTGTAGTATTCAATTTTATATGTCAGTATATTCTACCACTCGAGAAAATATATTTTAAAGCGACTGGTCACGATTTGTCAAATATGCAAATGAAACATTTTTTGATGTTTACAAGTCTTTGTTTAAACATAATAAATAACGGATCTATGATTCCTCTGGTAATTAAATTGATTATACGATCACGCTGTCCTTCAAAGTAGTGTATCTTTTAAAGTTTAAAGAATCAAAATCGATGCGATTAGCCATTCTTAAGTCAACAAATATCCAAACTGACCATACGGAAATATACGTCATATGTATACGCTAGAGATAAATAATACACAAATGTGCTCAGTAATGAGGATATAATTTTAATATATATCAAGGTCAAGGTTTGACAACGTTTCATGCACCTACCATACACTGTTGCCAAGTTGCTTTAAGATCACAAAGCAAATTGACATTTTTATAAAACATCAGTTTTGTAATAACGATGTAATTTATAATTATATTATTGAATTGTCTGCTTCAAAATCAAGGTCTACGGACGATAATTGTACCAAGAAATAAGATAAGATCGTTTCCGGCATTTGTCTCATTCGTTTTATTGGATTAGCATACTGTCGATAAGTATGATCAGTTAATCCCACGTGTCTGGAACCTATACGGCTAGATGACATTTCGAAATAATCGACTTTAGTAGGTGGGGTTTTTTTTCTAATGAGAGGAATAGCCATTGGTAATGTGTATGTTGATATGTCATTGAGGACCAATAATTCAGTCGTATTCCCCCTGGTATCAGTCATGGCGTCGTTAATAGGAGCGGCCCGTCTATTGTTCACCGATTATCATTCTCAACCATACGCGTTAATCATGTTAATCACGTCACATGACCTTCGCAAGCGACACCTATCGGCAATTGCAAAGCTGTCTGACTTGCAAGTTGGCGACAGTGACAATGAATCAAGGAAAAGTTGCCACCACCGTTGTCATTATGAAAAACCGCAGGGTCTAATGGGTATTATTTATTAGTAAATTGACGTATAAAATGAAAATGTTCTCGCATGACATTCGTTAGCCAATCATCTCTTTTGTGCCACATCTAAAATGTGTCATTCTGAAATCAAGGTGTAATCGACGAAACAGATTTGCGTGTCGTAGTACGTGAACAGTGTATGGGGTGCCATTTTTGTTGGAAACATGGCAGAGCAATTTACTTAAAATAAAGAACAAGGTCATTCCTGACTCGCTGGGTACTCATGCTTGTTCTGTGATGTGTCCAACTTCTAACGACCTTCGCAGAATGCGCGCAGTGCACAAACATAGTTACAAACAATCTTAAGCTCTGGATTCCGAAATAGATGTGTTCACAGCTCTATGAACGAGGCTGTGGAAGAGAAAATGAAGAATGGCATGCATGACTTGGATGTAATTAGCAAACCAGTGTGAGTCAATGTTATATCCAGAGCTAAAGTTGTTTATTGAATATAATGAAAAGCGCATGCCGCTAAGGATTTACGGACTCTTAGCCTTCGTTTCGTCGCTGCTGAATGAATAGCGGAAGTCTTTTGACAGAAAGTAGTTCCTTATGTAATAAAGTACCAGTGGTTTAATTTAAAGATTAGCAAATGTTAAATACAGACGCATACACTAAATTCCCGATTAGTTTTAATGCCGTAAGTTTGTTTTATGTTGCACGGCTCCTGTCTATTTATGTCGCAGTGTGTATTCTATGCTGTCAATTTACAAGTCCGAAGTGATGTTAATACGTTTTACGTTGTTTTGTACTAAATCAGTTTTGATAAACTAAGTATTTGATGTAAATGATGTTCATAATAAAATTGTTTTTTAATTATAAAAAGATTTTCTTCAATCGACCTGACACACGTAACTTGGATATCTTTTATATTTCTTGCTTACTTAAAAAACCGATGCACGAGAGGAAAGTACTGTAAATTAAGTATAAACTAAGTCAATTATAAATTAATCATTATTATAAATTAAGTATAAACTAAGTAAAACTAAGCAAATTAGAGAATGTATGTATATATATATACACAATTTTAAGATAAGCTCTGAATATTTAAATATCACGAAATGATGTAAAAAGATAGTATTGGTGATTAGTTTTCTATAGTATTTGCAAGGAACGCAAAATTCTTCGCGCGGATCCAAAAATAAAATATCGCAATTTATCTTTATAATATCACATACAATTATATGAATTAAATAGAAACCAGATTCATTTATTATCAAATACACTTTAGGGATTATATATCCTTAGTGAACATATTAAATCTGTAAAAATATCAAGGCTAATGAATATATTTCCCTATTAAAATGATAGAAGTAGAAATATAATAATTATGATGCATTTCCTTACTTAAATAGATATAAAGCGGCCGTTATTACAGGCTGATTATACATATTGTTCAGATAAAAAGTAACAAAACTACCGTTATTTCAGGCTTATTATACATATTGTTCCTATTAAAAGTAACAAAATGTCCTATAAATAATAACAGAACGGCCGTTATTTCAGGCTGATTATACATATTGTTCCTATAAATAGTAACAAAATGACATTTTTTTCAGGCTGACTATACATATTGTTTCTATAAATAGTAACAAAACGGTCGTTTTTTCAGACTGATTATACATATTGTTCCTATAAATAGTAACGGACGTTATTTCAGGCTGTTTATACATATTGTTCCTATTAATAGTAACGGACGTTATTTCAGGCTGATGATACATATTGTTCTTATAAATAGTAACGGGCGTTATTTCAGGCTGATTTTACATATTGTTCCTATAAATTGTAACGGGCGTTATTTCAGTCTGTTTATACATATTGTTCCTATTAATAGTAACGGGCGTTATTTCAGGCTGTTTGTACATATTATTCCTATAAATAGTAACGGACGTTATTTCAGGCTGATTTTACATATTGTTCCTATAAATTGTAACGGACGTTATTTCAGGCTGATTATACATATTTTCCTATAAATAGTAACAAAACTAGGGAATAATCCTATTCAACAATTTGACAGAGAGACCAAATAACGTTTAAGTCCGTAGCCTGGTTTTCAAGTCAATGTCTTTATTCGAATCTGCCAATTTAAAAAGGGTTTATGTAAATTATTTATTCTGAATGGCAAAGATAATTTCCGACGGAAATAAACAATATCCTGCAGGAGAGCTTGGCCCTCGCTGATAAGTGGCCCAAGCCTAAAGAAAGGGCCATCGGACATAAAGCCCCAAAAGGCCGGTTTGCGCCAGCAGGTAAAGTATCAGCGCTCTTCCCCGCTCTCACGATGATCATTGACCGAATTTTCAAACAGTATTATTACACCAATAATTTCTATTTGGAATAAGTTTACAGTTAAGTTGTGTATTCCAAGGTAACTATTTTTGTAGATCACTTGCATAAAACATGATTGACG
Organism: Sinonovacula constricta; assembly: GCA_007844125.1. NCBI lineage: Eukaryota > Metazoa > Mollusca > Bivalvia > Cardiida > Solecurtidae > Sinonovacula > Sinonovacula constricta. Next base: position 49,323,925 of record CM017557.1, read on the forward strand.
TAATTATATTTGAAAAAATATGGACTTTATAAAAAGGGGTCTGAAATAATATTTTCTGTTGTTCTGAATATGCGTTCATGTTGCTTTTTTAAGTTATATAATGATTTCATGCTACCTTTCAATTTATATAAATAAGGTCTGAAATAAGTTTCTCTGTTGTTCTTGATATCCTTTCATGTTGCTTTTTTTTTAAAGTCATATCTTCATTTAAAATTTATTTCACACTTCCTTATTGTCATCCTTTTCTACTGATACATTTATGCTACCATTCGACATATCAGTATATTGCATTTTTTTATTTATTTGCATTTATCTCAAACTATTGCTTTGTTATCTCTTTATATTTTGAGATCAAATCATTTCAATTAACGATCAATCATTAATTAAATGTATTTTCCCCATTTTCCCACGATAAAGTGACCTGTGTTTTCTTTCGCTAATTGTTCTTATATTTGCTATTTCTGTCATCGTATGCATAGATTGTTGTTGTTTTTTTAAATTTAGAATCATGATTAATGATTCTTTGCAATTCACTTACAATTCTGTTTAATCATGCGAAATGGAACCCCTTGGTACAATCGAGCATGAGTTCTGATATATATATTTTTTAATATCTGATGAAATTAGAATTGCCTATATATTCACATATTATACACATTTTACGCATCTTCGCCTGAAAAGGGCAGCGAAACATCGTACTTCATTTAACACGTTATTTTGACTAAATTAGACATAAAAAATGTAATTAAAAGGAAACAATGATGATTGCATCTTGTGACCACCAACTGATACAAAAACGTAATTAATTTATATACTTTAAAATCATCATAATTGAGCTGATTGGTGTATCGGTCTTGTATTGATTAAAAATGCAAAATGCTTTAAAGGGCGTGTGCATCAGTTTGTCTCTTTTCCACAACAGTGTCCAAATATTTACAAACCAACAAGATAACCTTTAGTAAACAGATAAAAGTCTAGCTAAAATAATCTTTGTTATTTCGTAAACATGAAAAGAAGATGTTAGTTGTTTTGAAATACATTGAAGCGACAAATTATGATCATTATAGCAACTTCCATTTTTTTGGTGGAGGAAGACCCCAGACACATGTCTAGATAGAACCACCGGTGCACCGAGAGTCCACTGGAATACCTTTCCTCCACAAAGTCCAACACCCCGAACGGGACTCGAACCCACTCGGTGAGAGACTAAGCAATCAGAGTTACAAATCGGCGACTCTACCACCATGCCACGTGCGGCCCTTTAAGAAGAAAATTCAACAGGGATGCAACTGGGATCCTTGAGTAGAGAGGGCTTGCATGAAACCACTTGACATAAATATAGTTTGTTGAAGTTGATTTTATTGGAGAATCTCTTCCTATCCTCTTAAAAACTACACAAGAAGTTACATAGTTATCTTTATTATAATAAACAACGATGCGTTTTTCGTCACCATCGTCATTATCTCAATAATTTCATCACAATCGCAAAAACTCAATGTCATGGCAATTAATGGTGCTTTTTTTTCGTGCCATCCCTTTCCCCCGCACATTAATCATATTTGCTTTCGCTATTTTGCAGCATAACAATCAAATTAATTGCAAATTACACTTTACATATTGGGCATGTAAAAGCACCACCAATTATTTAAAAGAAAATGACCTTCATAAAGATGGGAAATCATGCTAATTCGTGGTGAGACAAAGACTTTTGTTAAAGCAAAATGGCTCCTAAAAATAAATAATAATGCTCTTTGCAAGTACCATTGCAGGAATAGAATTATTAAGAAACCTTATACTCTTTTGTTGCATGCCATTGTCCCGATATGGACGCACGTTTTCGTGAGAAATTCCGATTTTGAGATAATTCGCTTTCATGAAAATATTCTTTTATGGTGGGCTATGTTAAATAAATTGCCATCATTTTAACTCGTCTGCATTTCATTTCCATTTCATTAAAGATTGGATTGGCTAGATGTGTCATTGTTTGTACACCCAAAAGCGGCTTAGACATTTCATGTTCTGGCCTTCAATAAATATTGACTTGTTTATAATAAAATCATTTCAGTCAGGTAATACAGGTAATGTAAATGGTAATACAAGTATAAACAAATGTAGAACTTTTAGTTTCGAGTTTCGGATAATTATTTAATTAATTTGCATGCTTAAAATGACATTGTGTAATCCTGTTGTCCGAAGATTTATTAGTGTTCGTGACGTCATACATGTTGTGAAGCGCTGACATTTTGTTGAATCTGTTTTAGGGAGAAAATGGTGTAACGATAAAGTGTTTATAAGCAAGTAGAACAGCTAACATTTATGATGTTCTAAGACGTTATTTGCTAATTATATGAGAAGTGATACTTTTTGGCAAGGTAACAGGGGGGGAATCAAATGAAAATCATAAATGGCCGCTCATTAAGATGTAAAAATATCAAGACATGCAACTAGAACACGTACATCTTATATGATATTATACTCTAATAAAATAATAGCAAAACTAATGCAACACGAGTGAAACTGTAGCGATAACTTGTGTAACCTTGACATCTCTCATTTCAGAATTATAATACACATACTAACTTTATGCTTTAATTCAGGGGACTGCAAGAGAAATAGGTATACGCTCGTATATCCAAACTTTAAAAAGATGCAAATCCTCTGATCATGCTTTCATTTAGCACTTATGTTTCACTCAATTATAATATCTAAATAGAATTTGCATCCGAAGCTTTTTACCAAATAAGAAAATATGACAAGGTCCTATGAGCATTGCAACATATACCAAAATCTGAAAAGGTACAGGGCGAAGGTATTCACATGCAAGCCAAATGTAAAAGTAAGAACAAATCTGTGATGAGTCATTTAAAAAAAAAGAGCAAACCCGACAGTTACCGCATTGGAACGGTCAATCGGGAATACGGACCGACTGGGGTGCTTATACCAGTTTTACGGAGCTCGCACTTCCTGATGGGTTTCTCAAATGCAAGCAATGAAAAGAAAACTGGTCTATATGGATAAAAAATGTCCTAGCGCTGACGTTTTCTTTGATAAGATATGACTGAAAATGACGTCATTGAAAAATGTCAGATAGTATTTAGGAGAGAGAGAAGTATTATATCTATTAGAAGAACTATACAGCTTGTTGATTGTAAATAAAATTAACGTTTTGAATCAAGAAAAAATGACAAGGTTAGAGAGGTTAAAATGGTTGTAGAATTCTGTTCATGTGAAGATGGAAATGAGGAACCAAAGTCCAATGTCCATCGAAGTAATTACAATTAACAATCCTGATCGGATGAATTAAATGACAACATAGATTATATGCACGGAGAGACTTTTTTAAGACCGACACACTGCACTAGTAATTTGTTGAGATGAGAAAGAAAATAATTATGACAAATGTTTATTCGACAATCTATATGAAAAATGCGAAGTAGTACCAAGCGCGGCAGCGTCTGCATACACCACGTCAGCTTTTAACGTGCTTGATCAAAACCCTGGCGGGAAATCCTTCGTGGTTTTGCAGATGACCTGTGGTCCTCCAGAAGTTCCTTTCAGATAGTCTCATTAAATCATCGACAGTTCATACTAGCATTCGTCAGAACTGTCAAAATATGGTCGATAAATCTTAGAAATGTTTTATATTTCGAATACATCGGCCAATGATGAGAAACATACATTCGTTTATCCAAATGCTTTAAACTGCATAGTGCTTCTGACTGTAAACTTTCATATTGACATATTTGACATTTCAAGTCTTAAATTACTACTTTGTCGACAAATTAAAGTGTCACGCGATGCATATTTTAGATAAAAGATCTTTCATTAGTAGATGTTTATGTGCATAAATTAATTGTTTACGTTTCAAACTAATTACAAAAAGACGTTTTAAGATATAACACATAGACAGTAAAGAGCTATTTAGTTATATTGTTTTCAAAATAGAGATATTGAACCTTATTACTCGCCTGTTTTATACTTCTCATTTAAATCTCGTCTAGAAACGTTTTTATTCGGCACATTAAACAATATTTATAACATTAGGCCAACGCACATGTGTTGCTTTCCTTCGTTTCGCAATTTTTCAAAGGGGTGTATGCACCTTTCTTCTAGGTGCAGTAACCTATTCACTGTCTTTGATGCGTGGCAAATTTAACTACTCTGGTTTTGTCTTTAATTCCGGTGTTAGATGTAACTGATGAAGAGCCACTCAGCACTGTCTCTCTTTTTTTCCATCAAGACCCACGGATTTTCGCTTTTCAGGATCTTATAAAAGATTTTTTTTACTTTCCCAGTTTTGCTGTCTGTTTCGTACCCTGAATAGGCTCTCACGGAGACACCTTTTCAACGTCTCTGACGTGCTTTGATCCACTGCTTTGATATTATTTCTACCCCCTATTCACAGACTAACATCTGAAAACAAGAGAGGCTTGCGACTCTTGGATATAACGAGCGAAACAAATTATACGCATTCCTAAAGTTTAAGTATCATAGAATATGCCAAAGTAAAGAAGCGTGAACGGTGTGGTACTGTTTTGCGTCTGGGTCATAAAAGTGGAATAGGCTGCTTAAAATGAAAGTCAAGAAATTTGATGTTAGTTGTCTGACATTAATAGCAATGCTTAAATAAACAACAATATGAACTGTGAGGTTTGTGCCTCATTTTACGCAAGATTTTTTCTCTTGTTTTGTTATGTGTTTTGTTGAGTGACTTTCATCTTCTCAATCACAACTGAATCAACAATGGAAAACAAGACAAATAAAACCAGATATATGATAAAATCGTCAAAACAAAAACACCTAATTATGTTTCAAATTCCAAATACAACAACAGTAAGCAGAACAACTTTTATTACAAAAACAAAAAAGCTACTTCTGCCACGAATTCAACATACTGCCACTTCTACAACTACTACTGCTACTATTACTACCACCACTACTATTACTGCTACCACTACTTCTACTTCTACTACTATTACTACTGCTATTACTTCTACTAATACTACCACTACTACTACAATTACTACTACTACTACTACTACTACTGCTGCTGCTGCTGCTGCTGCTACTACTACTACAACTACTACTATTACTACTGATATTAATACTACTTCTACTACTACTGCCACTACTACAACTACTACTATTACTACTACTACTACCAATTCTGTTACTACTACTACTACTACTACTACTACTACTACTACTGCTGCTGCTGCTGCTGCTGCTACTACTACTACTACTACTACTACCACTGCTACAACTACTACCTTTACGACTACGTCTACCACTGCTACTACTGCTATAATTACTTATACTACTACAACTAATAGTATTACTACTACTACTACCGCTACTACTACCGGTACTTCTACTATTACTACTACTACTACTACTACTACTACTATTACATGTATTATTGTTTCTTATCAGTATTAGAAACATCTAGACCACATATCGATAAATAATACAAACATAATTTTCTTTATTCCAGTATTATATTTTACCGAGTCATCAGAAAAAATGCTTTCTATGTCAATGAAATAAACAAAAATGTTACATCTAGAGAATGTAGTTACGGAATTGCTTGTAGTGACTTGGTTTACATTTTCGCTGACACCTGGAATGTATCAAGAATAATTTGGGTCAGACCAGTGAGGAACATATGTGAAGCACACAACGTAATGTAAACTTTGTCCATAGTATATTCACCTTTAATATATACATCGTCACATCCTTTCTTCTAACAGCCTTCGGTCCAAAACACGCATTATTTCGGTTCTTACATACAACTATTCCATGCATTGTGCTTTCATATATTTAAGTTGTCAGTATCACAAAATTATATATGCATGTATATACTTATTAAATCATTTATTTATTTGTTTGTATTTATATTTATTATACTTAAATTTATTTTTTCTTTAAATACTTAGGAATCAATGGACAATAACATAACCACGGGAAATGTTAAATAAACATAACAATTGAAGTGATTATATGCGCAAGTTTGCTGTGATAGAATTCATGACATTATCTGCATAAAATAATGTATAGATTAACTTGCCAAGAAATAACAGATATTGCCTAAACTGTTACCTGAATCAAACAGAAAATTAATACCATGTTATCTTAATCTGTCCAAAATATTCAAAATCTAAGGGAAAAGTATATTAGACTATAATATTTTACATTGCCCTCACTGCAAAAATTTATAAGTTTAATGTCAAATACATTTGTTAATATTATAAATATAAATCATGCTTAACTTAATAACGACTATATTGTTATAAATATTAAACTGATGTAATTTACCAGTACTATTCGATTTACCAGTACTCCTCGGAAAACGATCCATGTCCAATGTGCTAAGGAATATTATATTATACTGTTTTGCTATAGACATTTGTATGTTTTATACAATAAAATGTTGCATTGTATTTTATTGTATTGTAAAGCATTGACAATATTCTTTTAAGGCAAAATCGCGCTACGACAAAGAATATCATTATTGCCATATATGTATACGTCTAGCATTTTTATTAATGATGGAAAATAAGGTTGTCAAAAAGAAAATCAGAATCCGCTCGGTTGATAACAAAAGATAGCAAATAGAAACACCATGGTGCATACATGGTATGGTGTAACTGATTTTGCACATCAGTGTCAACCGACTGTAACAATATGAAAATTGCATATGAAGACAACACTTTATCTGCATCAAGTGGACGCCGTCTATAGATAACTGAAATACTGTTGGTGGGACAATAAACCTAACAAAACACGTTATTTCAACATTATTACCGCCAACGTAATATAAACTACAAAAAATGAACAATATAAAAAGCAACAAACAAATCAATGCTTTACATGGAAAAGCTCGCGTATTTCCAGTCCGATGGACATAATATAAATCATGAGCGGAAAACTGTTGTTGCTTTTGCAATTCATTTATTGTATGATATAACACCAACCATGTGAATGGAAGACCGCTTTCTGTACATTTTTGTTTTAGCATAGTGCGTTCAGTTAAGTCCAGTTTAAGCATATTTCCCACATTGTTAAGCGAGGTTATAAGTCAAGCTATAGTTATTACAGCACATTTTGCAATAAAACTAGACTTACACTGGGGTAGGGTGTAAGTATGCTTTCACTACTGGAAATTATGTGATTTTGATTCAATGCCGTCGGCAATTGTTATTTAAACCCGTGGAAACCTCAGAAGCAGCCAACTTCTATCTAAGCAAGGTGGAATAAATAAAAAGGCAACGGCCCTTGAACAAAGACAACTTTTGACTGTTACCTGCCCAGGTGTATCAGGTTTACAAAGCACTAGTATTTTTCAGAATACGAGGCAACCATCCTGACAGGACTTATCACAACAAAAAGAAATAATGACGTTGCTTAACATGTTTAGCACGAGTTCTAACGTGCCGCTAATTGTGCAGTATTTAGTCGCCTAGAAACAATTTGTTTGAGGTTGCAAGATCTGGAAGATCAATTTTTTCCTAAGGGGGACAAGCCTCATTAAAATTGTGTTACATGCACACGTTTCCATCCTATTCTACTGCAAGCTGAACTCGTGGGTTGAGCAAAGCAAAGGAATTCTCGACAATTCTTGACATAATACTGCGCACAAAATCTTGCAAACATATTAAGGTTGTTTTGTTTGGGAAAACATGATTGTTTTAACATTTCAAAAGTGGATTTTGAAATTAGGACGACATTTCCATTAACTTAACACACATTTCACTTGCTTTGATAAATCCAACGATTCGTCCATGTCACTCCTTTTATAAGAACAAGAAACACTAGCATGCTTATTATATTCTCTTAAAGGAGGTATCCGAATGCTTGCTTATATCGAAATCATGTAACAATACCTTACCACTGCTTCGGAGAATTAATTTCCGCATAAACTCATACTTTAGCATAAGTGAAGACGGGTTTTTTACACTGCCTACATTGTTAGACTGTACAAATTGCGATAAAACCACTCAAGTTCATTCATTCCAAATCTATAAATAAACACGACAGTGATCTCTGCTTAAAATAGATTCCGACGTCGCAGCGGATTTCCCGGATGACGATATAACGTAATCTCAAAAACAAGTTGTCACGTGGTTTTCCTAGTAAAATAATAGCTACCTCTGCAGCGTGACCCAGATTGGAAATATCTGTTTGCAATGAGAAATGGGTACTTATATTTCAGGGTTCACACTGATCTAGGGCATCATTGAGCAGCATTTTGCAAAGATCCCATCAGAAAGCAATTTAAAGCTTATTTGGTTATTTGAGACAAAATATTTTGGTCAAAACTGTCGGATACCACCTTTCAAACGTTAGAGTCGAATATAGTGCATTCTTCAACACTGTAAAACCTGATATAAATTGTTATGTTATAATATGCCATGGATGGCAAATAATTCCAAAGATTTTAAAGATATACGTGTAACTACTAAACATTTATGTAATGAAAACAAGGACTACATAATCTTTTCGTGACGTAAAATCCTACGTAAGACAGAAACACTACGTTTTGGTATAAACACTCACCAACAAATGGTGCGAAAGCTGGTTAAACTGGATCTACACTGTTTGCCTGAGCCTGATTAATTCCTTCGCAGCAGGCATACAGTGAGAATCACATGGATAATGTTACTAACAAAAACAAATCATTGCTTTGTGTCGGTACTAGGGAGCTGTAGAGAAAGCTCTGTGGCTCTTTTGAGATGATCTTTTTACCTTTATACAAAATATTAACTTTTATTGTTAAAATTAATTTCAAGATTTTTCAAACCATTGTAACATCACAATGCAATAAAAAAAACTTTTACTGTATTTATACAATTTTTAGTTTTACTTTAAGAGCGACTGATCGTATGTTTACCTTCTCGCAAATCTCACATGTAGAACAAAACTGATTCTTTTTCTAGTTATTTTTACAATACACATGTTGCGACCATGTGGTAAACCGCAAAGCAGGTTATTAGTAACAATTGCCCTTACATTCTTCTCGGGATTTCAGCAGACGCTTTTGTCTATTTTGTGACATACTAACCTCCCTTGACACACAGGAGCGCTAAAACACAATTGCATGCATACCTCACGCTATGACTTATTAGTGTTGTGGGTAAATATAACAAACATGCATAGGTTGATTCGGTCGGTTCAAAAGTATGGTTCATGGAACATTATTTTTAATTTATCACCCTTATATATTTGCATAACATACAAAATGGTAAAAATCGTTTTGAAAAAAGTGTACTTTTAATTAATAAAACAATTTACTTACGTCTATAACACCCGGAAGAACTTAAAATAATGGATGTTGTTGTTTGTTTTTTGTTTTTGTTTTTAATTCTTTTCGCTAATAGCCACTTCACTTCTGTTGTTCTCTAATGATGTCTTTGATTAAACTTGTCTGAATTATTCGTATTTTCTCTGTATTCCAGATGCAAAATAGGCTACACGGGTCTCCGATGTGAAATGATCAACCAGGAATTTATTCTGGCACTAATTAATGCCGAGTTCTTCGGCTAGGATCGACATTTTCCGGAACCCTTCGGATACTAAACGGGTGAGTTGATAGCTTAGAATATTAACTCTTAATCTGAGTAAAACGAATTTATCAGAATTAGAAAAAAGTAAGGGTGTTTGTTTACCAGTACACGCTGGGTGCTGTTTAATAAGAATATACAATATTCGCATAAAAGGTCTTTATCAAAACGTCTTGCAGAACCAGTGTGGTGATACAACTGTAGACTGTAGATAGCACTTAATTGAAAATTATTCTGCATTTTTTTAAAGGAAACTATACAATAGTCCGATTAGTATTACGATAAATGATAAAATTAGAGCTAACAATAGACAAAGGTCCACAAACAAGTTAATGTTATTGTGACCAAAAAACATAGACATTACACAAATAAAGTAAACCCATTAGTTATCGACCTGGAACGGTCATTCGGCCAAAGGACCGACTGAGGAGCTTAAATCTCTTTATTCGTAAGAGTGTGTTTGTTTGCTCTTTCAGCGACAAACAATGTAAACAAAATATTCCAAGTAATACAACTAACAGTAGGCATCCGCTTCGGTAATAACTCAATAAATTACACCAGAATATGCATGTACTTTAAAAACTCATGTCCGTAAATACACTTTCTAAAATATGTACAATATGTACATATACATGAATACACTATCAATAGAAAGACATCGGCTGTTGGGAAATTAAATTTTATTTTAATCAGATAAGACGATTATCTCACATATTTTCAATTAATGTATATTTTTGGGAAATAACGAACCATTAAGTCACCTATTCGACTTCAAAAGTCGAAGTGTGCCTTTTCTAAAATCTAATTTTATGAGTGCATACTTATAATTACTAAATTAACCACATTTCTGTTTTAAAAATTGATGTACTAAATGGTACCGGAAAACATCAAAAGTTTCAACATACAATTCATTTCTCCACCCACACACACTCCACACTCCATAAAAATGTCTTACAAATAAATACAGGAAAGAAACAAACATTTTAAGAGTGAAATTTTGTTTTAGTGAAATTCAATAAAGTGGGGCACTTGAAAATGGTTGATGGGTAAAGGTAAAAGCCAAAAATAGCTCAACATGTTATTGTAAAACTATCGCTTGGAAACAAAACCCAGCTGTGGAAATGTTGTTGCCAAGACATTTGGCCAAAGTTACAAGTAGGCTGACAAAGGAAACTATTGTTAGGGTTGTGCTCAAATATTGTGCTTAGCTTGCCAAATGAATTATGAAAATAAACACGATTGCAGTCTGTGATATCTTTTCTCAAGTATTCAATTCAGACCTTTTCACTCTTAAAGAAATAGTTGCTTTAAGGCAAAATAGTCTAATTTGTTGGAAGTCAATACAATATTAAACGACTTTTTATTTGTCTTAAAGTCTATTTTAAGATGCTTAAATTTACATAAGAGCCGGGTTACATTAAAACGACCATTTGAAAACTAATTGGAAATAGTTAATATAAGAAAAGAACAAATGTTAACCTCGTCTTTCCTTCTAAACTTCAATGAATACTTCTTATAATTGGACATGAGTTTTTTGTACATATGATTTACACCATAAAGTAAGTAATGCGTCCAATAACTATTAATTACTCCTCGGGACTATATTTTCTTAGCGCGTACATTGTTAATCAGCGCAGCAATACATGCATTTTTCCATTAGGTTTACTTTTGGCCAAGAATTAGCTCTTCCCTCCCATACGGCCACTGTGTTCTGTGTATGAGTGAGAACATACCTGCAACGACAATATGGGCTGTTCAATAAGTCAAGCTTGATTATTAGTAAGACTATATCAGTTCCATTTGCTGTTTCTATATTTATGTATTTTACGAAAGCATATTGCAATAAATATTGTCAAATATGTACAATCTGCTTTCCTGCCTAAATACATATTCTACACTGGGTAGCCTCCCTTGAGCAGGGATTCTATTTCTCATCACCCCGAGTCTTATCTTAATCTTTATCAATCATATTTTAATGTAAAAATATTAATCAACCTAACAATCTCAAAATGTTGATTTCCATATGAAAGGCATTCTCGTTTTCTAATTACTGCATTTGTCTATTTAAAAAAGATATTCATGAAATCATTGAATAATTTTGTATCTTATTATATGAAATAAAACCCACATTATTATTATATATTTGTGAACATTTTATCTATTTTCAGGTATTTTAGCCATATGAACTTGACCTTCATCGCCCCAGTTCTTAGTCGTTTCAATGACGTCATCATCGGCACTATTCGGATAGAGCATCGTTAATTTCCGGCACAGTTCCGATTGGCCCATTTATGTTTAATTTATTTATTTCATTATTACATAGAAAGGCATATAATTATGTTAAATTTAAGGTGTTCATTCTCACAAATATTGTTACAAGATGTCTATACTATTACCGTTATTGTTGTGTTTTTTTCTTGTGTTTTTTTTTTCTTTCTTGTTTTAAAATCAGTTACTAGGCAATCGTTTGACAGATTACTTATCTCATATGTGAGATGCTTGTTAAAGTTATTAATATTTTAGACTAAGAAACTCTTCCTTTGTTTCTATACCTCGTAATGTTTGGGACCATAAAACATCTCTCCGGACTAATGAAACTAAATTCGTTAAATATATCAATAGTCTACGACATATTTAGTTCCTTAAGGAGAATAACCAATCGGTACTATTCGGGTAATTCCGTCCTCGGAACAATCATCCCTAGGACGTAATGATACTTGAAGAAATCACGATCGTTTTGTTCGCCGGAAGTCGAAAGAATATGCCTAATATGTAGTTCGCGCAAAACATAAAACAATGCGTCGTTTGAAAGCTGTTTTGTTTGCTGCACTTTGTAAATTAAACTTGGATGATTTAAATTTGAAGCAGCCACAAAGTGTAGTTTAACTAGCATCGTACTATAGTGAGCTGTCATCTGAGCTGCCATCTTTGTTTTGACCTTCTGTCACAAAATAATTCCCATTTAGGGAAAAGGTCGAGGTGATCCGACTACTTACATACATCCGAGAGATGATTCGTGAATTATCCGAGGTGTTCCGATTGGGTGAATAACAAGTATCGTGAACAGTATATTAATGCTTGAGGTTATAAATTATGTTTTGTTTAATTGCGTTTATCGATTGCTTTATCTCAAAATATTTTTACAAATGACAAATTATTTGCGCACAAGAGTTCGCCTTTTGTAATAACGGATACCAAAACAAATGTCTCAAATAAAATTCTAATATATACACTGATGTAATATCTGATTGATCACTGTGCATCTTATTAAATGTGATAAACTGTTAAATAAAAAATTTAATGAAAAATAAGTAGAGCATATTAAAACCGATGCAACATATACAGTCATTTAGACACTAAAACGTTATAACTTTGCGGCATCGAAAATAGAACAAAGAACTACACTGTTATGGTGTGTCCATTTTATTTCACTTTGTTTTATTACACGTTTGTAAACGTTTTTAAAACATCTCAGACTACATGTAATTATTATATGACTGATAATAAAGCGATTATAAGCAACAATAAAATAACACAATATCCTCTTAATTAATGGCAATTACTAAACGATGTTGTTTTTTTTAATTTTCGGGAAAATGTTTTCAACTGTTCGTATTAAAAGGCTTCACATGAAACAAGTAGTAAGATGTTCAATTTTTCCAATTACTATTTCAAAATTCACAAATATGCCTGGGTTCTTACAGTAGTCACTTTGGAATACATTGTTTTACTGCTAGAGTTTATGACAACCACGTGTTATATTTAATATTATCTGTACATTTGTGTATATGTCATGACGAATTAAAGATAAATGGAAAGTTATACTGTTTTGTGTTAATTTTTCTGCGAATATTTGCCTTTTTGCTTGCATATTTGCTTATCTACCACGATCACGATATGGTTCCAAATTAAATCAGTACATATTCATTTAGAAAAAATCGTTAAAAATCACAAAGCGGGTAAACATTCTTATGCAGAAAATGTTCGAATAAATGTTTTTGTTTTTTAACTCGTAAATGTAAGCAATCCATTACATAATTAGCAATTAATCATGGGATGTTTTATTAAAATTCTACGTAAAAAGATACACTTATGTATAGGTGTTGGATGTCTAGCTTGATACACTATTGGTACCTGTGATAAATAAAATATGTTGATTGTTTTATTATTATCGCACTTCATAACTCTTTGCTATAAAAAAAGGTTCGCATAGTTTGTGAATATATATCTAGAATAAATTATCATCATTGTATGTCTTAAAATTTCTCCTGTAAATTAAAGATTAAGCTAAGCTTTCAGTTTTAATATGGTTTAGACGTAATAAACATGAATTGACTGGATAAAAGAATATTAATGGTACAAACATGTCACGTTTTCTGTACAACATATAATATCCAGCGGGTAGCTTGGGTGTCCTGAAACTTGAGTAGATTTTGATGGATATTTACTAGCCAAAGATCTTGGTTCATTGTCCCTCTTTCGGAAACATTATAAATAATTTTGTCTTGCGCTCAAAATTTGACGTCCGATGACATCTTACCGGAACATCATGTTCTGTTTAACTGAGAAATATACGTATCATTACATTCAATATGAAATGTTATAGATACCACAAGTAAATTCTGAGAACTCAAATTTTAGGCTAGAATAAAAGCTACAAACATTACAACGTTCAAAGGACATCCGAAGTTACACCAAAGAGCGGGAAATAGAGAGCGTACGTTTCACTTCAACATGTTGTATACAAAACAAAAATATAGTGACATTCTATGTTATGTTTATTTTGCTCATCAGTAACTGACGAAAAAGCTTATGATTTCTAACTTTATTTGTAAAAAAAGTTATGTAAGTATAAATGTAGTTTTAAATAAATATTTTTCTCTGTAAGCATTTGATAAACATCGTGAACATAGATCGTGTCTTAAAGTTAAATATTACAAGGGGTACTAGCATGTTTGACGACTTTGAAAATTCGCGGACTGGATTCGAAGCCAACGTCCTGTCTACTTAATTGCCATCATATACGATAAGATATACGATTTATATAATTACACGTCATTTGATTATAATGTCAATTATTTTATGAAATAAAATTTTGTGAACATTACGCCATGTCTCCTTTGATAAGAATCTTCTCACCAACTAACAAATTAAAAGACACTCTGCTACCATAATTAACCCGATATAAAACGCAAAACAAAAAAAAACATAATGCTGATTTTTTTGTTTTTATATTTAGCCTGCATTTATAATCTAGAAGGTATTTTACTGCTGAAGTACATAAACATCACGTCTTTTTTGTTTTGGTCTTTTACCTCCCTAATAGAAATGAAAGATTATGGAGTAAGGAAAATAATAAAATATTTTACTAGTTCAGCATTCCGAAGTCTATAAAAAAATCGGCACAAATGCGACTCTGGCAATATGATCAAAAAAGCTGCATTAAGAATTTTAATTAGTTATTTTGTTACTCTGCATAATGAATATTAATTTTGCAATTGGGAGATCATTTTTCCCTGCTGGGGAAAAGCCCCATTTAAATCGTGAGGCATGCACACGTAAATACCCTATGATACTCCTGGGTGAAATTGTGGCAATTTATGCGCAAAGCCATCTTGACAGATTTTAACAAGGAACGAGCACAAAATCTGGCAAGCAGATTAAAGATGTTTTGATTTAACAACCTATTATTTTATTACAAAAAAAAATAAACGCCAGTCAACTTTTCACGTTTCACTAGGTTTGATAGCCTCAGCTGTTCCTGCATGTCATGGATAGTAAAAGAGCATCATTGGCGTGTTCAGAAAAGAATGTCGTAAGCATAAATTCTGAACACGCCAATGATGCTCTTATACTATCGATGACATATATGACAAAGTCCGATTAGAAATGCGACATATACCAAAAATTCGAAAAAGGCATAGGACAATTGTATTCACATCCAAACCAAATGTAAAAGTAAGAAAAAGTCTGTGATGAGTCATTTAACAAAAAAAAACACACCCAACAGTTACCGCATTGGAACGGAGAGTCTTCAAAAGGGAACAATATATGCTGCTAGAGACTCGGTAACAAAAAGTGTAAATCCTGATTAGGCAGTGCAATGCGGTGCCTTTTGCCTAAGTATGATCAACTCAAGCCTGACAGGTAAATAGCTAACACCAGTAAGTTACGTTTACTTGACACTTGCCTTTTGGTTCCTATCTCTCAATGACAAATTGTGTTTTGTGTAGTCACGCATGAAAGCTCAAGACTTGAAACTTTAAAGCTGACGTTGTTCCTTTTATTGTTCATAATTTCAAAGCGACTTTCAATATCATGGCAAGTATTTGCAAGAGCGTTAAATACTCACCATCACTTCAGCGTAGTACCAAATTACACTTTTACGACCTTAACACTCTTTCATTACATATCCTTCCTTCTCGTTAAAAGCACAATGCGTATAACAAGTAGAGAGTTTAGTGTTCAGTTGTTTGTCTTGTTACAGAAAGCGTTGAATATTGTACTTTCCACAAGAAGGCATGCATGAGAAAAATCAAAGACCGCTGTCAAAGCATTGCGCAAAGGTGGTTCATTTTTACACTCATAAACACAGCCATCAAATTAACCAGCAAATTGCATTTAATAAGTTAATTAAATTTATTCAAGTATAAGAATTTATGACAAAGTTCTCTGAGCATTGCAACATATACCAAAATTTTAAAAAGCACATGACAAAGGAATTCACGTGTAATTTAAATATAAAAGTAAGAACAAATCTGTTTTGAACTGTGCATAAGCATATAAAATATACATATAACCCCATTTATATAACATAAGTTATATTACAAGGGAAAACAATTATCGGAGATTTACTAATTGGTGGGGCTAATGTTGTCAAAATATAGCAGATCATATATAACATCAGTCTGCAGAAGAAATGTAATTTAGAAAAAACGGATCGAGATACTATTCATCATAATAAATTAAATACATTCCCGCCATTTATATTTAGATTAATATACGTGAAAATACCATTATTGTATTGTAAAAATACTAAATGTGGGCACAAGGGTTCGAATAGTATCGATGACAAAGAGTGCACAAGCCAAGATCGTCCCCATAGGCGTTCTCTGTTTTGGATTACAAATGGATGCGCAGCGCATGTAAATGAGTTATTATTATTCATCAACAGAATAAAATCATTCTCGAAGTTTGTTTGTAATGAAAACGATGCTAAAATTTAAAGTAGAACATAATGAAATAAAAGCCGCTCTTTGAAGAAAAGTTTATTGTCATTCTCATAAAAGAGTTAAGCATACCATTAATTTACTTTTTATATTCGCATTTTTACATTTCTTGTTAAATAACAAAGACACATTTTTAGGTAAGGGAAAATAAATAGAGAACCACTGTTCTTGAATTTGTTAGCTGAAAAAAATAGATGTTTGTTAATCTAGTCAGGAAACAGAAATCACTTGTCAATGATGGTGGTGCCAAGATATTTGGCCAGAGTTTCAAGCAGGCTGTTAAATGTTTTGTTTGAATGATCTTAAATAATTAGCCTAAATTTCGACTTGAGAAATAATGAATATGCACATATTTTACAATCACTTTCTTATTTTCAAGCAGCGTGAGTTAAAACTTTAGTAGGATCATTGCATGATGAAAGCGAAACACGACAACATTTGTGTTACGACCGGTGTCGCTATTTAAGATTAATTTATAAAATGGCACGTTTACTAAACGACGTAATGGTCTAACAAAAAGAACAAGCCAGCAACAAACTAGTAAAATAATGTTTTATTATAATGAAAAATTAAATCTATGGCGTAACTTAATAATAACAAATATAACAATAACAAACAAAATTTGAGACTGCAATATAAATGTTAGCTTACAGTTTGTCCCTTTAGGAGGTGTCCCTTTAATAGTTCAATTTATAATCCAACGTCGAATAATCCTGAAGAGTTTTCGGTAGAATATCCTCGAAGATAAGCACAGTTTAAATAATCTAAAGGTAGAACAATACACGAATATAATTAATATAATTCCAAATCCAACACTTTAATATTTATATCACTGTAGAATATAGTCCACGTCAGTTCCAACACAGAAAGGTTTAATATAGAAGCTGCAAGTATATCCAAACTATCTGTCCAAACTTTATGTCCAAACTCTATGTCCAAACTTAAACTTAAATCGGCTAACAAGCCCTTATATAGACCCAAAGAATTTCTAGAACGCAGAAGTCTCCAGAATATTCACGAAACCAAGTTAAAAATAAATAAATAAATTTTCTAGCATGATCCTTTTCTTTCTAGCTGTTACGCGAATGCTACGTCAAGCGAAATACGTCATTAATACCGCTACGATAAGCAACACCTTAACCTGACTAGGGTAACCTTAAACGCTGGTGTACTACTATACAAAACAATTTGCAAATAATTGCACTTTTTATTGTAGCATATATTTTATACAACTATTCTATTGTGAAGTCCTAAAGCTGTCGTCTTGCACATTTGTTATTCTAACTTTGACATGACGATAAATAAATATGTAAAGATAAGTTAGTCCCAACTGTAAAACATTTATGAGAACATTTTTAACAACTCTCCTTTTTGGCATTGAACTTAAACTTAGTCTTTACTTTGATGTAAAATATGTAGACAGTCAAATATTTATTCTAAGTTTTTACTTTTTCAACGTCATATCACGTTAACTATAAAAAATCATTAAAAGTAGTCATTTTTATCTGGGATAGACAATTTAGCACCATAAGATACTGGTATTCTCCGTATATTTGGCTCAGATTTCAAGCAAGGTGAACAATAAGTTTCTACATTCTCACAAATACCGCTACCACCTTCAAGTCATGCTTAATAATGATAGCTAGACTGTTTTATGTCCTATAGTAATTGTTGCTGGTGTTTATGTATTGAAAATTCAAAATTTAAAATGCAATCAAATATTTGTGGTATAAGTGCACCTACTTTACCACTTATTGTAAACTGGAGAGCTTCAATGATCAATATTTTTGCAACGAATCAAAACTTATTCACATTGTCTGACTAACCTAATTAGAATTAACGTAGCTGACTTAAAATTTATATATTTTAGTGAATACACCTTATGTTGTTATCTTTTATACATTTGCATTACGATTTTTATAACGCAAGTTTGAAGTTTTAAGCGCACTCGCATCTTCAAATACAAAAGACAAAAAGGAATGTTATGTCATACGTGCGAATATTTTATCTGTTTTTAGGTATTTCCACCATATGTTCCAGACCTTCATCACTCCTGTTCAGAATCGAATCAATGACGTCACAAAGCTTCGTTAATTCCCTGCACTGTTCCGACTGTTCTGACAGACATTTATGTGCGTTCTATGTTCTTCATGTCTTTTCCAAGATCATTTTTTTTTTTTTGTCGTTTACACGGTTGTTGGAGAAAACTTCAGCTCAAACGTGTATAGCTTACACATGGAAACTATTTGTCTGTGATTCTTAATGTTTGGGGACATAAAACAGTTCATAAGATTGTCAAAAAAAGCTTCCTTTAATGGTTCAATAATCTAGAGCATAGCGCTTTTTTACATTATTTGCCAACTCATCTAAAATCGCAACTGTCATACAACGGTTATTAAGATCTGTTTTTACAATATATTTGACGCCAGTTTTTAAATAATTCGTTGATATTTTTTCAATAAAACTGGGTTATTAATGTTGAATATATTTTGTTTGTTTTCTGAATTGATATTCACAGACACTAACACAATGTCTGAAATCAAAATGTATGTGTATTACACTGTTTTTGATACACTGTTAAGGTATCTAATTTAACATTCCCATAAAATACTTTTTGTATTCGTGTTTATGTTTTAAATACTTATATTTTTGAATACTTTTGTAAATACATAATAAGGAAATTTAGTAAATACTGTTCAGTGTTGTTTGTTTGTTTTTTAAATTGTTAAACAAAAGTATTTTTTTCAAGCTTCAAAGTCATTCTGACTATTTCCTTTTTGATAAAGTACACGCACTTTCGAGTACATAAGATGTATTTGTGTAATAAAAATTTAATTGTCCTATTTACTACACAATCTTACGAGTTGTTTAAATAATCTTAAAATATTACATATAAAATGAGCTGGTGTTTGTTTTACTGGTTTTGAAACATTAAGTGCTTTTTGTTACTTGATTCTCCGTTTCTAAATCTGAAATTATGCAAATATGTCTATAATCCAGTGGTCTTAAATTTGGAATATATTGTTTCTTTGCCAAGTATTGTTTACTCCGAGAATTTATTACAAGCACAAGTAATAATTGATATTATCATTAGATTGTTGTAAACGTTATGAAATAAAGTTATGAATAGTTTTTGTTATTCCACTGCAAACATTCACATGTTTTATTGGTTATCTACCATTAATAGACTATATGTAATGAATGATACATTTACATATATCATCAACAACAAAGTTAAATGTTTTTGTACTTCTAGTGTTCGAATGTAATTACTGCAAATATCCGTTAATATGTTGACTATTAATATTTATGACACAATATATATTACTTTTGCAACCAGTAATAAAAGATATCGTTTTACCTTTTAATTAAAACTTGGCATTCAAAGTCTCCGAATGTGTGCTACCTAACAAGAGGCAGTTAACAAGACAATGGTTTAGTAACATTTATAATATCTGACGGTTTTTAAAATGAACATTTAGCATCGTATATCATAACTAAGGAAATATGAGCATTGCAACATATACTAAAATTTTAAAAGGCACAGGACAAAGGTATTCACATATAAGCCAAATGTAAATGAAATGAGGAAATATGACAGTACTGTCATAATTGCAACATATACCAACCATATGCCAAACTTCAGAAAGGCGCAGTGCAAAGGTATTTATATGCAAGCCAAATGTACAAGTAATTACAAATCATTGATGAGTCATTAAATAAATACAGAAAACCGAACAGTTACCGCCTTGGAACAGTCAGTCGGCAAAGAGCACCGACTGGGGTCTCAATCTATTAAGACAGTAACAGTAAATTTTGAATTTAATAATAATAACAATTATTTACGTCGTTTTAAAATGTACTTTAATATTATAATATATCATATAACCCCAATCATTGAAGATATTAACAGTTCATTTGAATTTAATAGTAATGACAAAAACTTACTTAGTATTTTAAAATATACATTTAATATTATTACAATATCATTTCATCACAATAATTTAAGAAAGTAATAGTACATTTTAAATTTAATAATAATGACAACTACTTACATCATCTTAAAATGAATATGGTCAATAAAGTTTGACCATGGAAAAGTCCTTTTTTAATGTACAAATTGATCGAAACAATACATCTAAATTAATTCAGAAATGTAAGAAATCCCTTTCTTACAAAATCAACAATTGACTGCTTCAGTCAGTTATAAGTATTTTCTAAATACAAACTCCAATAAATTATTAACTCTAATAGCTTATCACTAACATTTGTTTAAATGTGCATGTAATCTATGTTGTTATTTAATTCATCCTATAAGCATTGTGACGTGCTTATCTTTCCATGGACATTAGGCTTTGGTTCCTCCATTCAGTCTTCACAAGAACAGGCTGCTACACTTCTCTGGTCATTTTTTCTTGATTCAAAAATAATAATTGAATGTACGAGCAATTATGTTATGTAGAATCTTTGGTCTTTTTCAATTTTGGTATCTGTTGCAATGCTCATAGGACTTTTTCATATATTCTTATCATTGATTAAGTATGAAGCATGACTGATACCTTTGGAAAATTAGATATGCTTGCACCATGAATAATACATACTAGTCATTTAATATTGGAAGGGGATATCCGCCAATATTCTAATTAATATTTCTAACTTTCAATACTCGGATTTTTCACTTCAAATGTCAATTTGTAAATGTCAACACAGCGCATGCTAAATACCGCTATCTAATTACATCCTAACTTTTATATATCACATGAAAATGTTCACATTTCAACATTACATTTGAACAATTTCACACTTCTCGCATATACAATTTACAAGTTACAAATCGATGGCGAAAATCACGATTACATTTTACATTTCTAGAATCGGATTTACAAGTTACTAATCGAGAGGCGCAAATCTCTAATTTAAAATGTACACCGCATAACACCAGTTCAACATTAGGATACAAGGGGCGCTTCTAACACGGGAATGTCCATCTATAAATAGAATCGCTTACTTGAGCTTGTCCGCGTTCGTGTGTACTTTCAAGTCGTGAGTTTCTTACCGACAGAATCAGACACATGTATTATTTATTTGTGCTATACAATTTTAGCGATATTATTTTGTTCTTAACTGCTGATCATGATATGACTATTTATATATATGCCTATGTTTGGGATTATAGAAGATCAAGTGATAATTCAGTGTTAGTGTCACTGTAGGAAAAATGCGTGATACATGCATTTATAAAATCATTCGTGACATGAACTGTAGACATGCACCAATAAAAGTTGGTCCATATTTACACCTCTCTACATTTTCCTCAAACTGTATGAATCGGTTCAAATGTTGTTCGTATATTTTAATCTTTCAGGTCTGACAGTCCCTACACCCCGCCCCCACCCCTTTCAACCTTTATGGCCCAACACTCTTTGATTTAACTGCATATATCCTGATTTAACCGAAGTGATCCGAGCTGGCAAAATTACCTTAACGGTACACAGGATTGAGTTCGAACTCAAGACCTCCTCCGTAATTAGGTGCTATACCACTTGTCCTACCTGGGCAGAGGGCTTTTAACCTTCCTTATTTTTAGCCAGGTATCAACTGGACAGAACCACCGGTACCTAGCACGTTCCTGCTCCACATGGTGTTCTGATGAATTAATTCTGACGCCACTAAAAAGGTTGTAAAAGTCCTATTACCGAGGGCGGGGGTCGAATCCAGGACCTCCTGCTCTTGAGGTAGCTGCTCTAGCAACTGAGCTACATGGGCACCTACCCCTGGGAAAAGCATTCTCACTACATCACGTACTCCTGTTGATATAGTTCAATTCCAATGCATTGTAAACAAATCCGAATGTGAATGAGAGAGTATGTTCTTCTGGAAACGTTCGATATGTATATTCAATTGGATTGAATATTGTTTTAAGAAAACAAAGACTTATATGGTAATATTACTTGCAGAATTTTAATATATACATTAATAACTACTTTTGGACAAAGATAACGCGTTCAATTTGACAACAAATAACGTTGGCTGTTTTCTATTGTATCTCCCTTGAAGAATCATTTATGATTCCGTTTTATTTTCAACTTATGATATTCAGTTCTAATTTTAGCTTAGTGACGTCTATATTTATGTGGTACCGCCACCTAGCGTCTGAATGATGCCAATTCTTAACTTGTACATTAGTGATTTGTGCCTTGAGAATTGTGACTTTGATATTTGTAACTTGTAAATTGTAAGCGAACATAACATTTGTGACTTGATAATTGTGACTTGAGATTTGTAAATGTGAATTAGATACATGTAAAAAACAAACGTGTTTGTGCAAACAAATAGCAAATTTAAGCATATTCAGTGTTGCAATTTGCAAATTAGAAATTGAATTTAGCGGATATCCCCTTCCATAATGCATAGTATAATAATATGGCTTTTTTCTAAAAAAAAAAACGGCAGACCATATTAAAATATGATGCATGCATTTAAAAAGTTTTGATCAACAGTGACATTTGCACTTCTTTGTTTGCATTTAATACTTGATACTTTGGTTCTTACAGTTCTTTCAC
This sequence comes from Sinonovacula constricta, assembly GCA_007844125.1. Lineage (NCBI taxonomy): Eukaryota > Metazoa > Mollusca > Bivalvia > Cardiida > Solecurtidae > Sinonovacula > Sinonovacula constricta. The sequence continues at coordinate 49,347,277 of CM017557.1, forward strand.
GAAAATAAAGAGATATACTCACACGTGTAACCCAAGACAAAACAGCCATCATTGTGTATTTAACGTCGTTGAATTGCGTCTTTTAAAATACAAGGATTTCTTAATGTTAAAAAAGTTTCATCTTAAACAAAGAATCTACTTTATGGGTGTAAACATATTATTTTTTCATTAGAATGTTTATTAACGAATAATGTATGCATGTACAAATACAAACACAATGCGATGGAAAGAGTATATCGACAACTTCACTGTAGTCCAAAAGGACATCAATTTTTGACAAGAACCTTGTCATCGCAAGCATTCGGTAGTAATACACCATTTTTATCTACATCTTTTGAAGGTTTTAATAATTATAAAATTATTATTTACTCGTGAAGTGTTGTTTGCATTTTATTAATTATATTCATAATGTTGCAATTATTATTATGTTAAAATTGTACTGTGGGGGTCAGTTAAATAAGTGGTATAGTGGAGTGTTCTTTCTTTTTGAGCATGTCCATTGTATTATGATGTCATATGTTAATGGCCACATTAATTGCTACATTGGTGAAATACCTTACCTCTGTTTAAAGTTGGTATTTACATCAAATGTTGTGACATTGCTTTTTGAGTCGGGACATTTTTTTCAGTTATTGTAATAATACATATTCACTTACAGCACATATATATTGATTCTTATATCGATATTGATTAGATATTGGCTAGTATCGATAATAATGTTACTGTTTATTACAGTTTATTTTAATTGGCTAGTATCGATAATGATGTTACTGTTTATTACAAAGAATTTTTTTATTTTGATTGGCTAGTATCGCTAGTTATGTTACCGTTTATTACAAAGAATTTTTATTGGCTAGTATTGACATTAATGTTACCGTTTATTACAATAAAGTTTTGATTGGCTAGTATCGATAATAATGTTACCCTTTATTACAATGAGCTTTTGATTGGTTATAGCTGCTAAAGTGTAGAATTGTAAAATGATATTTTTTTAATCTGATTTTCAATTTTTCTTTATTTTTTGTAAAATTCCTGATATCATTGTTCAATCGATAATTCCTGTTGTAAATATTAATCATACGGACTGCATTAAAGAAACTCATACTAATCAAAGTTGGATTAGATTTATGTTAAACACAAAACAACAAATAATAAAATAAGGTTATGTGCTGTATAATGCTGACCTTTGATCTAATGTTGATCAACATTTAATAAAGCCAGTTGCAGCGGTACAGTACACGTATTTGCCAACACAATTTTAGTAACTTTTTAACTTGTTTTTCATATGCTCTGTTTATGCCGCTCGACAAAAACAGCTTACATAACAACATTGATTCTGCTTTCATATATAACACAGCAAGACGAACGTAAGCTACGAACATTTACTGAAAAGAGGATCCCGTTGTGTTTGTTTCTATATTTCATTTTACAGTTATAAAATACTGGCGTTTATTGCCATTGTAGCGTGTTAAAATACACGCTCATTTTGCTTTTTGGCCTCTGCTTTGTGGCTTAACACTCCACGCACAGTGTGTCAGTCATCCAAAAATAGAATCCAACATTTTGGGGGGTACAAAAGTATTTATCGCCTTGTTGTTATCTGATCATACTTTGCCACACTCAGGCTGTGTCCAGATGTTTAGAAACACTTGCATGAAAGACTGCAATGCTTTATTGCAAAATCTACGAAAAGAGAGGGGGGCATGTTATAAACACATTTATCAGCTCTTAATTCGACATGAACACATATATTTTTATATTTTTCTATAAAATTTCTCAGGAATGTGTTATCTGCATCAGATAATTATCTACTTTCAATTCTCAAGTATAAATATCATTCACTGAAAGAAAAGCCTGATTCATATGTCTGTAGACTGCCTTTTGTGATGCATGCCGTCTCTCTCCAACGGTTACCCATCCGTTCTCCGGCCACGGTAACCGGTGCTTACAGTGCAAATCGGAAAACCGCTTAAACCGCGTCGTTAAAGAGTTAACCCAGCATTGAGGTTGGTTTGAAGCGCTTATATTTCTACCTCTGCGGTCGTTACACTTTGCTAAAATATTTCTTCAGAAAAGAATACTTGTTACAGATAAAATGTAATTAATTAATTTGTCTCTTAATAGATATTCGGTTTATATAAAATAATTATAGTCTTCATAATCTGTATTATTAAAAATAATATGTGTTTATCATGTTGCCTACAACATTCTGGTTGTTATATCAGTTTGCACATTGACATATTCCCTTAAGTATATCCTTCGTTTCAATTTCAGTCAGAAATTAAGTTTAAAATACACCATATCATATAAAGTTACCAATGTCAAAATGCTTATTGTGAAATATGGAACATTTTTACTTCCTCGGTACTTTAAAATGATCAGTAGACTGATGTAACGGCCAAACTTTGTAATAGTAATTTCAAAACATTGGGGTAATTTTCCTTACGTGTACACGCGCTTATGCACTAAAGAATAAATGTATGATGCATTTAACATGTAATCTGCAGAGTATTCAGAGATCATTCGTATAGTTATCGTCATTCAAAAACAGCAGAAAGCAATTACTTTTGATTGGCATTTCTAGAACACAACGAAAGGCGCACATTGATACTGAAATTACAAGTAGTCCAGCGCGATCGTCTCGTTTAATTTGCCGTTTTTCCTTTCAATTTTTCAATTTATATCTTATTGTATACATTAATAACGAAAGTTTCAAGAAGATATAAAACACATGGACGTAGCGATGTTACCAGCTCCGTGCTGCATATGACGTTCGCCCGAAATTATCATTTAATTTTGTTTCAAAAATCTTAAAGCAGGCGCCAATCACACACATACATATTATACTTAATCGTTTGAAACAATGTCTGTGAAAATAAATACTGCTCCATATGTATTTAACTTCTCAGTTCATATTTTACATGTTTTATAATGACTGTCAACAAGGTACCTAAAGGCATCTGTGTTTGTATTTTAGAATTTATCTAGAAACACAGGAACAATACATACGCATCTACTCTTATACTTTTTCTTCTCCTCCGATATCAGCATATGAACCCATCTTGCACACACTTTACTTTATTTAAAGCTTGGTATAGTTAGAATTGTGGTCATCTTTCCTTGACCAAACATAAAGATACACGTTATTCCACTAACGGACGGTCAGAAGAAATGAAGAAATTCATTTAGCATTTATCTGACTACAGAACCATTCATTTCTGTCATTTTCCTTGACTGTCTTTATCGAAAAAAAAAAACTGAATTAAGGTATATTTAACTTACCAAGAAGTTTTTGGTTTAGCTACATAAAAATTACAATTAAATTGTTGAGAAATAGAAACTAATAGAAGCACTGTCACACAAACGAAACCATTGCATGTATCGTGCAACCTACGCAATCCAACAATTATATTTTGCAGTAATACCACGGTACATATCTCATACGCATTCTTGTTACATCTATTTTTAACTAAGAAATATGCCAAAGTTATTCAAGTACAGCACTTTATTTCAATGAGAATGTTTCGTTTTAAACTCTTTTACACAAGTTCTTGATTGTTTAAAGCTCCTTAAGTTTAAGTGTAACTACTTATGAGTCATTTAAATGTTTTTCGTGTTATCTGAATTTTCTTACGTACTATAAAACAATTTTCGTTTAAGAAGGGGTGAATTGAATATTTAGTAAGTGTATTTTCTGGCATTTAAAGACTTAAGGATTTCGTCTACATTTATCACAAGTTACATAAATTTGATATTCCACAAGTGGAATTGTGCTCTTCGTGATTAAAAGCAATGCGCGTTTCAAATTTGAAGTATTGCTAAATGTTTTGGTAAATTTGTTTATTAAAACAAAATAGTGTAAGGTATTGAATGGGCATAAAAACTAAATGCTCTCACAACCATCGTTAACACAGATGTAATATTTCTTAAATACAATTCCGTATCATGAACCGTAACTAAACGTTTTGTAAAAGTTTGATATGTAAAAAGCAACAAATTGCTCATGCTTACCCATCTCTAAACAACACACATTTCGGTTTTCCTTCAGGACTCTCATCGTAGTTCATTTAACTGCATAATTACATCTTTCAACTTTTCAGAAAATGCTACTTGAGTTACCTAATAGAGATTTATTTCTTAGGATGTTGTTTTAATTACAACAGAAAAAGAACGCGTTTACGAATTCAAACAATGCGATTAGAATTGTGACCGAAGAACTCTCGATAAAAATATTTCATAGTTGATGTGGAAAACCATTACAACATTTTACTGTAACTGTTGTGGTAAGATGAATCATAAAATGTATATATATATATATATATATATATAATACGAATGTTTTCACACTATTATAGACAATTGCTGGGCTAAGGATGATATAGGCTTAAGTGTTTGCTTTAAATTCGTTTGAGCTTCTACTTGACACATCACGATCAACAGTTATATATAAAAGAAAGAAATTAAGATTTATAAAAAAAGATAGTGTAATTGTTGCTAATATGATGTTTTGTTGTTGTAATAAACTATTTGATCGGTGTCAAGATTGCCAAAAGTTTTATTATGCCCGCTTAAAAAAAATCATCACTAAATGTGGTGCAACTAGTTCACAAAATTGGTGAAAAACACTAGTGTCAATTGTCACATATATAGGCCAATCTATACGGCCTTGGTAGCGTTTCATGAACAGCCATATATGGTTCGTACACAGCGAAGTCGCATAAATACTAAATATACAAATTTTCGCTTATAACGACCGCGTATTTTACGATATGGAATATTTAGGCTGCTAAGAGGGACCTTGCATTTACGATTCAATGCGAATACAACAATATACAATCTAATAAAAAGTTCAGTTACGATTGTTTATAAAACGCGCCCCTGCTTTCTAATGAATCATTTTGACCAAAACATGTCAGCAACCACACCGCTTTGTTAAGATGACGTAGTTTACTTAATTCCTTACTTAGGCTAGTTTGGAAGGTGGCTAACAACAAGGTCAAACATAAAATGTGTCCGTCTCATCTAGCCTCTGTATTCTTCACCGTAGAGATCGATTTCCTCATAATCTAATTGATGCCAGTAATATATATTAAACCTCCCTAAAATTAAGTAAGAAGCGAGATAATTATTTTTGTTTAAAAATATATTAATCATCATAAATAAAATAAATTGAGTGAAAACGTTACACTATGCATACACTATACATGAAATTTAGTAATTATAAAAATTTAAATGTTCACTTCACACGTGATCGGTTTGTTTTTTTTGTGTGTGGGGGTGGTTTTGTCTGTTTGTTTTTTGTTGTTGTTTTTTATTTCTTTTGTGTGTGTGTGTTGTTGTTGTTTTGTTTTGTTTTTTTGTTGTTGTGTTTTTGTTGTTGTTGTTGTTGTTGTTGTTTTTGTATTATACTGTTTCAACATTTGTATTTGGTTAGATAGGGATTTATGTATCGTAAAGAACGAACTTTTATGACAGCAGTTCTCTCATAAAGAATGTCATCAAATTTTGATGTAATGTTTAATGTAATGAAAAATTACTATGATTCTGATAGATTCCGTTTTGTTTTTATAGTCTTTTGAAGATAATAATAAGAAACAAAAATCTTAACTCGATCAGTATCTTCATAATTGATGTTTTAATACAAATACGACCTCAATTTGGCAAGTAAATCATTTCCAAGCAAATTATGTTTGCAGACAGAGCAAAGCGTTGTAAATAATGGGGAAATCGAAAGTGAAAAAAGCGTGAAAGGTTTAACAAGTGAAACTGTTAGCTAGGTTAGGTAATAAGAAAATATGAGCATTGCAACATATACCAACACTTGGAAAGACACAGGGCAGAGGTATTGCAAGCCAAACGTAAAAGTACGAAACAATTTGTGATAAGTCTTTTAACAAAAAGAGCCAACCCGACAGTTACCGCATTGGAACAGACAGTCGGCAATAGAGAGGGCGTGGTATTATTTCGAATAGAAGAACTACACAAAAATAGTAGACTATAAATGGAAATAGCTTGTTGAATCAATAAAATGAAATGACCAGAAAAGATTAAATGGTTGTAGAATCCCGATTATGTGAAAATAGAATTGAGGAAACAAAGTCCAATGTCCATCAAATAAATTACACGTAACAATCCTTATAGGATGAATTAAATGACAACATAGATTACATGCACGGGGAGATTTTTTACAACGCCACGCTGCACAAGTAACATTGTTGTGATCATAAATAAGAATATAGGACAAAGTCCTATGAGCATTTCAACATATACTTACATTTGAAAAGGCACAGGAGAGAAGTATTCACATGCAAGCCAAACATAAAATTAAGAAAAAATCTGTGACATGGTATTCAACAAAAAGAGCAACCCCAGTTACTGTCTTGGAATTGTCCGTAGGCAAAAGTTACTGACTGGGGTGCTTAAACCGGTTTTACAGAGCTCTAACCTCGCACTTCCTAAATCTTTCATAGCATAAAGTAACATTATATAACTTTGATTTTTGTACCTATTTCCCCATTTATAATGTAGATGAAATATACATGAAACGGAGAATTTGTTCATTAATATCTAGAGAGTATAGCCTTCAAGTAAGTAAGATGTGTCATCTGATTTCTAGATAATACTGATTATCTGATTATCTGATTTCATAATACATTTCATTTCAATGTTTATCAGAAATGCCTAATGAAACAAGGCAAAGCACAATAACAATTGTCAATGAAATAATAGCAAACTGTCCTGGTATTGTATTTGTCCATGATGTGACGAGCGAAATAAAAAAAAATCTGGTGTTGTTATTCTCTTTTGTTTAAATTGGGGTTTTTAAAGAGGCAAGACTGCAAAATCGTTAATTAACATAAAGGACCCTTATTCTATCTTTGTTAATCAGGACTCCGGATCAACACATTTGTCAGCAAGAGATTCAAAACATATCTTCTTTGTCCAGTTATGTTTAAGTGGTTTTATAGGCATTTAATGATGTTTTACTTTAACAACTGTTAAATCTTTGCGACATCAAATCGATCATTAAAAAATGTTGTCTTATGCTTAACACTTCTTTGTGTACGAACAATAACACACACCGATCTGGACTGATACGCGGGTGCTTACCTTAAATAATCGTACTTTGTTGGGACATTTTTATTTACACAATTCTTTGATAAATAACTTTAGGAAGTGCAAGGTTGGAGCGCTCTACAACCAGGTTCAAGCACCCCAGTTTGTCTTTTTGGCGACTGAAAATTCTAAGGCGGCAACCGTTGGCTTTTCTTTTATACTGTCATGTCTCTTTTATGCTTAGTTTGTGTGCCTTAGTCTAGTGGTGCTTCAAAGGGTAGTATTTGTGGAAATTCTCATCGTACATTTTCCTGTCTTCTAAGGAGCAGAAGTCTGACATGCAACTCCATTCGTTAACATGACTTCATAATAGCCCTTTAAATCATCATGAACGTACAAGAACAACGCTTAATTTTAACGATCAAGTGTATTTACAAGATAATCATAAAACCATTGTATCAACTTTATGACCGAATTATATGTCAGTTTCTTCCACTTCGTCTTTATGTGTGTTTTGTAAGAAAACGCTTTTATATATTATATGTGTCGCGCCTCGGGTCGTGGTGTAAGCAGTTTGTGCCTTCTCACATTTTGGAGCAAAGGGGCGTTTCAGCTTTGTGTACAGACAACAATAAAACTGCAAATACAAACATTGTCAATGGTAAAAAATACACAGGCCATAGTCCCAAACCAATGTTGGTTTTACTGGCGGGGAACTTAGATGTGTAAACCATGAAACGTCACCTCAACAATATTTCTAAAACCAATATCCCATAATAAATGACTTAAAAATCAGTGAAAAGTATATCACTGTATTAATGTGGTGTTATCATTTCATTAAGTCAGTATTTAATTAATGTACTGGTCAAGAAGGAGCAAAGTAAAATGTGCCTTGTTATTATTTTTTGTCCCACCCCACCGATATATTTATTTTTAAAAATGAAGCCAATAAATGATTAAAGAAAGACCTTAATTATATGTCTGGGTAGAACCATCGGTACACAGGCAGGGCCAATCTGATCACCTCGGCCTTTATGCTATGCAAGAGACCTCTGACATAATAAGGCGCCATCTTGGATCTACTTTGTGTGTCTTAGTTTTAATACTGGGTATTTAATGTTGACTTTTCAATTTTCCGTAAATCATATAGATTGTATTGATAAAAAAAATCGTTGTTATTGCAAGATATACTCAACTAAATGATATATATACAATTTGTTACTTTCTCGCGAACGGACACTGTTTCATAACTCAGACGACGCACTTTGGTGTATTCTAGAGCTATGTACGAGGTGTATTTTACGAACCATACGGAAATACCCGAAGTTTTACGATTGAGGCAGGGCATCTGAAAGAGCCTCCAAACATGAAAGCTCTCACTCCGACCCGGACTTTAATCCACGTCATGAGGCACTTAGGGGTTACAACTCGGCGTGCTGTACGGGTGCCCCAATTGTTTTAAACTATTCAAATCACCCTATATGTAAAAACAGTTTGATTTGATGTAGAATTATATTAGTTGTTAAGCACGTTAACGTTCATTCCATGTGGAATACGTTCACCTACTATATACATTTCGGAGCTTCACAAATGCCAAACATCATAGTTCAGAACCATTTGTCTTTTATCAAATTTCTTTGCTTGCTACTCTTTAAATGTGAAGTGTGAACAAAATCGTATGTATTTTATCAATTTTCCTCCTTATTAGTACTTATTAGTTTTCGTAAGTAGAATACATTACTGAAAGACTAAAACTTATACCACATATTCTACTGCAGCTTCATGCTTATGATAAGACCTTTAGTAAAACCCATCATTCACAAGCGTTGTACAAAATACAATACACACCAACGCCTGTTTTGGTAATATCATTAAGTTAGCCATCAGCCTCATCCCAATTACTAATTACGTCCCCAGTATGTTAAACATGCAAGATAATATCATAGTAATGGTTTGCAAGGCCAAAAGTGTGAGGGAAGTCTTTGTCCATAAAACTAATGTTGATTGGATATAACTCACGTTAGATATAATAATAGGTTAGTGGTTAGTGACTTAGTGATCACTAATAGTGATCGATGGTGGTTAGTGATCGATATAAGTCCCAGAATTTAGTAGTACTTCCACTGACACGGCAAAAGAGACGTAACTCCAGGGGTAAACAATGACAAACACATAGTCATTGTTGATATTCGGCTCCAGATTCGGGTCCCACTTTCATTCTGACAAAAATGATTAATCATAAACATGAAAGCCATAGTTAGAAAGTTGATTGAATCGTACCTGACGAAAAAGAAATTAACAACTAAACAGAATTCTGTATCTACTAGATATGCTTTATCTAGTCGTAAATACCTATCTGGATATTATACATGTAACGTGACAAAACAAAATATTAATAATAATAAGAAGAAGAACAATAATAATAATAATAATAATAATAATAATAATAATAATAATACATGTAATAATAATAATAATAATAATAATAATAATAATAATAATTTAATGTAACTGAGTCTCTGAAACAGATATTATCCTTAATGAAGATGGTTAATTTAAATATGTAATGAATGATAGTGATTTAATATGCGAGCTTATACAGTGTTGGTATTTATGAAAACAGAGTTCCTCATGGTTGCATAATGTTCTCAAACATATTAATCTGTTTAAAGAATCCTTAGCGTTATAATTCGAAACTAACAATAAACGGACGTTTAGACAATCTATTTATAGAAAATACCATTTACTAGACAGAAAACAGAACAGATAAGTTATATGCATAATCTACATGTAAAATTCAAGAAAGATATATAATATACATCACTAAAAACGACAAAGAACATCAATATCTTTTAAATACCAAGAAATTATTTATGATAGTTTGACAATCGGAACATAAGATAATGATGTTATATCAAGTGTCGTTAAAATGCATCAGCTAAATTTAAGTTGAAAAATCAGACATGATTTTGTCACCAAATTGTTTTTTCACGTGGAATAAGATTTTGCTAAAACAACTGTTGTTAATATGAATGTCCTTTTAGATTAAGCTTTAGCCTTTTTGCTTTATAAAAATATGTGGTGATAAATATGTGGTGAAAATCCTATTAAAATGTTATATCCGTTTGCTTGTTCTAACAAGCCATTACAAAAACCCTGATTTTAGTGTCATTTTACCAGTTTTTACTGCCTCCTTTTGATTATTCATATGCCACTTGAGGAATTAAAGAAATGGCTACGGTTAAATAGGTTATACTCAGTTTTTGTCAACTTTATCTGTTTCCAAATTTATGGAAAATATGCATTTAACGTTTAAAAAAATACATTTTGAAGGCTGTATACTGAAAATGTGTTTCGTCTAATTCTGAAACATGCTGTAACAATGTTGAACAATGAGAAGCCTATATATTTCAAAAAAAAATACGTAATAAGCTCCATTTAAGCTGACAATTTATTTTGAATTGTTGACAGATATGCTAAGATAAATAAAACAGTGTTAGAGGGGTTATGTAAACAAGAATTGCTGTTAACCTTTCTTCTAACATATAATTTTCTGCATTTATGATCATGTACATATATGTCCGGTTTAAAAATAGCAAACTTACAAGAATATATGACAAAGTCCTATGAGTATTGCAACATATACCAACATATACAAACCTTCTTTGGTCAATACAAATATCTTTATGAAAGATGTTTCAAGAACAAATCTATTTGTCAAAAGTATTTCAATGTTATATTATTTTGTTCTCTGAAATTATGTATGTACTTTAAAACAAGATATACATTGACTTTGAATTTTGATGATCTCTGGCAGTGTTAGAAATGCGTTTAAAGTCAGTATGATAAAAGAACTATTGCTTTAATCGATCTCAAAGACAACGCGTGACTGCTTATTTACATACCATAAAAGCTGTTGTAATTTAACCATGACTTAAAATATTTGTCGCTCACAAACCCATGAAAAAATTCTAACTTCAATGGTTTTATAAATGCTGTTTTTACATTATTTTGTTCTCTGAAAATATTATGTATAATAAATTGTATTGTTAGTAAATAATTATATTTTATTAAACGATATTTACTCTGGCATAGAAATCTATCTCCGAAATTATGATATATTCTGTTGAATTTTGGAGTAAAATAAAATAGTAATTCTATACATTTTCTACAAAAAGATTCTGCATTATAAAAAGCAATTCGAACACGGCACTCAGATGCTGTGTTAAAAACATTATCTGAATGGTATTATTACATGTGACAGACGATAGTTGCTGCATCCAATACAAGAATACATCAGTAGAAAGAACTTTATATGCATACTTTCCTTTATATTATTTTGACTCTTTCAATTGTCTGTTGTAGAATAACATATATAACATGTACAAATATGACATCTGACGAGTTGCAAACCCTGTATAAAACAGACAGTTAATGACGTACCACTAAAATAGTTTTATTTCCATGCAATCGTCTGTTTCCTAAATTAATGCTAACCTCTGGAACTTACAGAATTCCTGTAATTATTCCAACTAAATCAGGAAACCAAAGATATATATCCAAGCTAAAGCAAATTACTGGTATAACATTAAGAGGCAAGCAGCAAACACTCGTGTAAGTGTGTTAATAGTTATGTATGGTAATAACTTGATAAGGTTAAGTAAGGTACTTGAAGCATTTCGTTCTTCTTGAGTTTGTCAGTTCTTTAAAATAATCTAACAATTCGACAATTGTAACTGAGCTATAATTAGAATATTTATTAACGTAGAACTATAAATATAGTTGTTCTGATAACTAACGTAAATTTTAAAATACAACACAATGACTCCTTTTGTTTAAAAGTATTTATTAACAAATGAATTTTTAAATAGTCTCTTTTATTTATATTTTTATGCGTCTTTAACTTTAGGATGTTGATTTAGGGCGTCATAGATAGCTAACATTGTGTGTCCGCTTTACAAACATTAACTTTTCCTTAGATACAGTTCAAAATAAATCATCATCCATCTGAATATAGAAACAAAAATATTTTCTTATAAATCATTTATACGATGTTGTGTTAGAAAAACCAAATAAATGTTCTTTATATATTCTAAACGTCTAACAAGACTTTAAAATTCCCAATAAGTAAAAAAAAAAAGAAAATCAAATGCTGTACATTTAGCAACAATCTACGAATATAAGAGTTAAGTCACAGTGATCTGTTCCTTTCATTTAAAACTGATTTTTAAAGGATTTTCAAAAAAGAAGTGATGTAAAATACACATATATCGAACCTATTGAATCTGTCTTACCTAAATATTTAATAAATTGATTATTTTTGATTATTATTAACTTTGAGCAAAATTTGCTATAGAAAAGGCTTAATTTATGCAATAAGCATATACCGAAACTCTTTGTTTCTTTTAACTGGTTTTATCAGATGTAAAATACTTTCTAGTTATTGTATTGGCACAACATCGTTTTTATTGATTCTTACTGAAGTTTATATTTCATTATATTAGTAGTTATTTTGTATTATTTTCAATTACAGCAATGTTTTTGGCATTAACATATATTTTAAACAAAACAATAAACATTGTTTTAAAAACAGCCGAAAACAGTCCGCTATAAAATACACATAAAGTATAATAAGTAATTGATTCACATGATATTTGATTTACAAGGTGTTACGAAACCACTTTACAACTTTACAAATTTATAAACAAGTGTGTCTAGAAGAGGGGTTTCTTTGTTGCATGTTTATCATATAACGATAAATATTTGCATTATCTACAAAATATTAACGTTGCGTGTTAATTTGTGTTTATTGAAAATAAAAAGTAATAAGTTGAACACGTGGACACGTGTAGAAAATATAATTAAATGTATAATTTAACCCTGAAATATGTTATTGCTATCTATATTTAACGGATGCTAAAGCCCCTGTTGTATAAACCTGACACAAAAATATATTTATAATTCAAAGTAACTGAATTCAGCAAGAATCGTATATCATTTAGATATATTTATACAACGGCGGTTCTGTATAAAAATAACATAACACTTAATACCTGAAGTAATTGAGGATTATTGCAAGTTTAATTTTATATTATTATATCCGTTGGAAGTTGTTAAAAAGGGGGCATGTAAATCTGAGCGCTTGATATTTTACAAATAAAGCAGATCTGAAGCACGACTTGTAAATATTGCTAACAGAACAAAACCTAAGGATTAATATAAAATAGTATGATAGAAATTTTCTTCTGAATCTTTTGTGATGCTTAAGTAGACATCCAGCTTAAAAACGTTACACATTCATATTGCATATTGAAAGAATGACAATCATATAACACAAAGCCTTCAATTAAATCACATTCATAATAAATTATAATGCAATTCCGATTATGTATACAGAAGCAGGAGAAATACAACTGGATTGAATGGCAACAACGATCCGTTGGTATATTCGTTTTATTTTCTGTATGAAATGCTGAAACTAGATATAACATTTCCTTAAATATAAAAATCTTCTTCTTATAATCCGATACAATACGTCTTTTATGATCTCTGTAATCGTTGGAATATTAATCAGAAGCTCCTTTTGACAGAGTGAATTACGTGTCCGCGTGTAAATGGATTAAGGATAAAGTGGTATCCATATTTAATATTAAAAAGTCAATATTATTAAAGCTTTTCGTGCTGATGGGATATTTATAACCTGGAACAATTTTAAAATATTTTATCAAACAAAATATGACTCCCTCCAACTCACAAATATCAACAAAGAAAATAATAATCAGCAAAATAATCTCCAGAGATTTATGACAAAGACAAAATAATATGACAAACTATTGACCTTGAAAATAATTGGGAACATCATACTGACAAATATAATAAAGATCATAATATTTTGAGTACGATTATTGTTATATGTCTTTTCACTGTTGTATTTATTATTAGTTTGTTTGCCGCCGTCATCGTTTGTAAGATGTTATTCAGTATGATTGTTTATTAAACTATAAATTAAATTTTTATCATACTATGAGACCTTTCTGCAGACGCGAACTTTGCAGTTGTCTTAAGAATTTTTTCTAATAAAAAGTCTTCTTGTCCTTTTATATGCCAATATTGCTTGATACATTGAATGGTTAAAGCGAGTATATCTAAATTATACTTTAGTGCTATAACAATAGTTTTAAAAGAGTTAAAGTGAAAAGCCACATGCTGCTTAAATACTGTATTTATTTAACTGTGTGCAAAATAACACAATATGCTCATAGTGATGACAGTCTGATGTAAACGGAATAAAGTATAGTGTACGAGTTCCACTGGTAAATGTTAATATGACCCCATCAAATTGCTTTTGAGGCATCACTGAACCTTTTGGAAAGGGAAATTGAAGCTTGCCTGGTTTGATAAAGTGTATTTATGCCTATAAAAATAAATTTATATGACAAAGTCTTATGAGCACTGCAACACGTACAAAAATGTGAAAAGGCACAGGACAAAGATATTCACATGCAAGCCAGATGTAAATGTAAGTACTGTAATGAGTCATTTAACAAAAAAGGAAACCCGACATATGGACCGACTGGGGAACAAAACCCGGTTTTACAGAGCTCTAACCTCTCAATTCCTGGTGAGTTTCTCAAATGCAAGCAATGAAAGGAAAACAGATCCATTTGAATAAATGTCCAAGCTGGACGTTTTGTTTGATAATGTATGACGAAGGTAGTGACGTCATTGCAAAATAATGTCCACATACCTTTGAGAAGAGAGATGGGTAGTATTTCGTTTAGAATAACTACAAACATTGTGTTGATAGTTAATGAAATTAGCGTTATAAATCAAGAAAAATTACCATACAAGAGTAAAGGGCTGTTGCATCCTGTTCATGTGAAAATGGAATTGAGGAACCAAAGTCCAATGTACATCAAAGGAAATACACGTAACAATCCTTATAGGATGAATAAAATGACAACATAGATTACATGCACGGGGAGATTTTGTACGACCACCACACTGCACAAGTAACATCGTTGCGATCATGGATAAGAATATAAATAAAATTAAATTCACTTTATGAATCAAAAAAAGAAATAACCAGAGAAGAGTAAATGGTTGTAGCATTCTGTTATTGTCAAGATGGAATTGAGGAACCAAAGTCCAATGTTCATCAAAGGAAATACACGTAACAATAGGATGAATTAAATAGTTAATTAAATTAAAAATAATTGGATCGACATTATATATGTCATATTCGTCTTTATATCAATATGTTTGAATTTGGTACAATATGTTTGAATTGGTACATATTTTTATAAGAATAGAAACTTTAACTTTAAAAGTTTATGTACACAGTTCTGTGTCTCGTTTCTGGAGTGTATATATATATAGTGTGTGTGTTCTTGCTACGTGCTGGACTGATCCAGTATGAATAAGGATTGTATGTATAACTATTCAAATAATTTTAAACCGATTTAAATTCATGAAATTGTTTTATGATCTTACACATTGCTTAATTACTTTAAAACGGTTTAGTTTTATAAATGATAACAATTCTTTTTACTTTTGAACAAAAAATTATACAATGGCACACAGTGATTTCCCTAAAATTCCAACACCTTGGGAAGATGCACTCTTTGAAACACGAACTGTAAAAGAGTGTACATATTTTAGCCTAATTAAGTATATTATGTCATACTGAAATGTACAACGTATGCATTGAATCTACATGTGTACTTGTTTGCAAAGTGAACATACACGCATCAAATTAATCATATACGCTCAGAGATAATACAAAATGTTCCAACCTCTTTATTAGCAATATAAATAAGTTAGTCATCAGCGTGACTCTAAATCAACAATTAGGTAAAATAGACAATACATGTAAATACCATATTAATGGCAAGAGCAAAAGGGTTATAGAAACCTGTGTTCATCAAAGAAATATATGCTGGTACATAGTTCATTAAAAATGAATACGGAATGGATACGGAACTATGCGACAAAATTATTAATACACCAATTCCAGTATAAATTGATATAGCCACAGACAAAAAGAAAAGGCGCATCACATGGGCCCTGTGGTAAATATTGATTAACACATTCGTCATGTTTGATATTGAACATGAAAATATGTCTACTATGAACATATGAGATTTGATTCCTATTTTAGTCTGATTAATATAATGGATTACAAACAATCAAGCAATAATCCGAAAGCTTGGGCAAATTTGGCTAATCTTCGAAACAACTCTGTTAATATGCTAAAAGAAAACTGAAAACAAATTTAATGACAATTTACTTATTAGCCAATAAAAATCTCTGGACTTATCAGTTAATGGATTTGCAGGAAACATTGTCCATTTGCACAAACGATATTCAATATCTTCCATTTTTAAAATTAATCAGAAATACCTTCAAGCACATTATATTGTTTTCATGCGCCAATAGCATAGCGACAAAAAGTCATTCATATCACTCAACTATTAGAATCAGTAAAGCATTTCCGTGATGAGACTTAAAAAGAAGCATGTGACGCTTTTTGTAGCGTGTAATCAAATACGCCGTAATTAAAGCCCGACAATACTATCATGGGAAAAATAGCAAAGCCTTTCCAAGGATCGCCTCATTCAAAATTATGTATGGTTTGGTTATATAACATTTGTGTTTTAATTATTCATTTGAAATTTGTAATGTGTTCACGAATAATCACTCAATCGTATGACAAAAATTTGAATTTTAATATAGAATGTGTCACCAAATAATGGTTACTTTTTTTTTTGGAGACTTAGAACATTGCATGTTGATTTGTTGATGTAATGCCTTAAAACAGAAAATGATTGTCTTGTTAGACTGGCAGAAAAGGGATTACCTCCATGCGTATCAAAACAGAAACGAAAGAAAATGCAACTTCCGAGCAAAAATGACATTGGTATAAGATTTTATATGTAAGCACATGAAAATATTATTTATTTTCTATAACTTATATTAATTAATTTTAAGGGCATTGGAAATAACATTCTTTAAAGACCTCGTCCCTAATGATCATACCATACTAAGAGATCACAGATGGACACTAAACTTGTTTATTATACACAAAGGTGTCAATAGGGGAAGAGTTTGTAAAGTCAAACCCGGTTTAAGCACCATATTCGGGCTCTTTTGCCGACTGACCGTTCCCAAGGGGTAACTGTTGTGTTTGCTCTTTTTGTTTAATGACTCATCACAGCTTTGTTCCTACATTTACATTTGATTTCCATGTAAATACCTTAGTACTGTGCCTTTTCAAAGTTTAGTTTGGTATATGTTGCAATGCAAATAAGACATAAAAATTATTTCCTTATTGTTACACCAATAACGGGAATTCAAATGCAAACTCATCATAGTATTAGCTATCTGACGAAACATCACTCAGAAGTATGAAACAAATTGTAAACACGCACATGGATAAAGTTACAAACTATTCTATTTTTCTTTTAGTAAATATTATATAATGTTGAGAAACATTAAATCAAATCTGTCCGTGAAATATGATCCTCTCCATTCAGATATGCTATTAATATTTAGCAGAGATCAGAATTCTTTCAAAAACAATATTATGATATGATGAAAATCATATTATTCCAGACGTTTATACTTTTATTAGGGACAAAATAACTTAAAGCAAGGCCATACAAACAGGAAATTATCAATTCCAAGGTCAACATATTACTATCGTTAAATGTAAATGGTTTATAGACGAATGGGATACAACCACTAAAATTGGAAAATTGGAATCAGATTTTAAATTGAATAAAGAGGAAAAAGCAGCAAACAAGCAAATTTCATACATATTGTATCATATACATCCCTTTGTCAACTAGATTCCATTGAGATAATGAATGTGAACAGTAAATGTCCAAATATAGTTTTGGCTTCGAGTCACTGTCTATACCGTACGATATTTAATCAAGCTTATATATTTACCAACTTGATTTTATAGAGAGTTGGAGATTACATTACCAGTAAATGTAATGGTCTTTTCTTATCCGCACCGAACTACCTGTGTTATATATTCTATTTATATTGTTAATGATGTCATGCGTTGAGTGCCATTTACAGGCTCATAGAAAACATGTCATACCTGGTAGATTATAGGTAATAATAAACCATCAAAAGTTTCTAAAACTGCTCAACATGTGTTCGCAGAACATAAAACGTGCTTACTTTAAAGTCGAAGGTTTAAAGGTTTTGTCATGCTACATATGTTCCTCATAAACTTGCTTTAACAGTCTTTCATCTGATGTTTTATAATCACTCAACATAATAAAAAAATATATGTAAAACACACACCACGCATACAGACACACACGCGCGCACACACACACACACACACACACACACACACACAAACACGTACACACACAGAGACGCAAACGGCGAAGTTTGCTCTTGTAAGAACAAAAAGAATTACCTAGTCAATTTATATGTTTTTAATAAAAAGAATATGTTAACAGTTAGAAGACATTAGAAAAATATCTTCATGTGTGAATTTAATCATTTGACATGCAAATGAGCAATTACGAGGACATGTTATTTTACATGTTGACACTTTGTACATGTATTTCATTATCGACCTTTTTTTTGATCTCATGTTTTGCTTGTATGTGTATTGACAGGCCAGAGGCCTTATGATACAATTAACCATCTATCTGTAATAATTGTATGGTCTGATAAAGCTTTACAATAAATAATAATAATTGTGTCTTACAGTTCATATAAATAGATGAGTTGTTTACTTTTACATTTTGTCATTGTCCACTACTGAGTGTAATCTATGATTAATTTAATTCACCATATTAGAATTGTTATACATTGGTACTTTATATTCAATTTACTTTTTCTAATATCATTTTTACTCATATTTGCCTATATATAAAAAAGAAGTTATTGTTGCAAATGACGTCACTATTTGTATGACGACATAGCCCAATTCTTGTTATTAGTAATCGCTGGCATTGTTTGGTTGCAAATCGATACGTTTTCTTTCTACTATTTGTCTTTCAGCAAAGTGTCTTCAGAACTTGGCTATTTATTGTCTAAAAACGATTTGGGTTCTAGCGGGGTTTTTTTGGTGTGATGAAAAAAAAAATACTAAAGCTATCCCTATAATCTAATGCCATGAGTCATATATTCAAATTTAAAAACAATATATGCTCATTTAGAATAATTCAGGATCCACCCTTCATGCGTGGTATTTCCAAATATTAACACGTGTTATTGAGGCGGTTTATAGGTCTGGCTTACTATGTGCCATATTAAGGCTACCGCATATAAAAATGAATGTTCTATGTTTAGCTGCGGATAATCAAAACTGCATCTGGTATCCTGTTTAAAGGCTATACATTTTTACCATGTGTACACACCCATATTATTTTTAATGATTTTGTTGTTACTGATATTGTATATAAACTTTCGGAGGGATCTTCAATAAATTAGCATAAAGAACGATTCCTGAGGTCCATAAGTAGAGGTTTACCAATGACCATTCCTAAGCTATAGATCTTTAAAGGTGGTACCCGACAGATTGGACCAAATTTCAGTTCTCAAATAACCAAATAAGTCATTATTATATGAAAAGGTCCTGCAAAATGCCTTTCATTAATGAGCTGTGTGAACAGTGAAGTATAAATCATCATTCGTCATTGCAAACAGGTATTTCCTACCCGAGCCACGCTTCAGAGATAGCTACTTTTGATCTAGGAAAACCACGTGACTACTTATTTTTGAGATCACGATAGATAGTCATACGGGTAATCCGCTCTGACGTCGATGTCTGTTTTAGCAGCGACCACTATCGAGCTTCTTATACAGTTGGAAAAAATACATATTTACAATGGGGGTTTTCGCAATTAGTTCTTACAATTCAGTTAGGGTTCAAAATATCTATTAAAATCAAAGTATGGGTTTATACAGAAAGTATGCCCCAATTCTCCAAAGAAGCTGTTCGATATTGTTATATGTATTTGATATAGACAAACTGTCGGATACCACCTTAAAATGTATCTAAATGATACAGCCAATTGTGACTTAAACGAAAAAAAACAATTCTTCCTATGTTTGGGTGTTGTGCCTAGAAAAAGATGTGATAATAAAATAGTAATGTTAGATTAAAACACGAGTCAGACAACTGCTGACAAAAAGTATACCTGGAATTTAATAAAAGCCCACATTAACCTATGTCCAGAGTATACCCCGTTATAGTTGGTTCTGTTACTTAGATAACAGGGGTGTGTTTTTTATTTCGATTTATTTGAGCTGACATTAGGGTTTCATCTTTAATGCTTTCTATATTTTTATATTTATTGATATAATGACAATAACTTAATCGATTGTAAACGGGTCCAGATGTTGTGACGCTTAAAAATCGTCTATTATGAAGTATTATGTTTATTGGGTTTATCGTCCCACCAACAGTATTCAGCTATCTTAAGACGGCGTCCAGTTGAATCATATATAGTGCTGCCTTCACTGTGCATAGCATAATGTAAACACCTGGCATGCTACCACCCAGTCCCATTATCCTGACACCGGGCCAACCAGTCGTGGAAGTACCTCTATATTTGCTTAAGCGTTAGCAAGGGAGCTATTTAAACGACTTTGGTATGTCGCGGTCTTGGTTCGAAACCGGGGCCTCCCGTACCTGGAGCCGACGCTCTACCGATTGCGCCATAAGTCCGTCTATGAAGTATTTTACAGTAAGACAAATAATGGTAAAATCTGAAGGATTTTAAGAGTTAATTACTAACGTGGAAATCGTGAAAAACTGCTTAAGTTTCTACCACAGCAAGAACGTGCAACCCTGAGCTGATAAGAACAATTCAAAAGATTACACTACACCTCTCCCCGGAATGTTACGCTTGTTAAGTAAATGAGGCCAATGTCGTTTTAAAATACCTTTATTAATAAATATGCACATGCCGTTGAAAGTGGTGTTGGACTTACCTGTCTAAATATTTGTTTTCTCGTAGTTCAGATAAAATGTGGTGTTGATATGTTTTCTTGTAATGAGCCAAGAGCACCGCACAGATGACAATTCACGGGAATGGTGTGACGGGCGGTGAGCACACATTGTCGACAAAATACTGGATTTAATAGCATAGAGTGCATAACAAAGTTACTTTTTATTTTATGTTTGTGATAATTTAAATAGCACCAGCAGCTATCTAATACATTCTTCTTAACAACATTTTAACTCCTTTATATATATTTTTATATGTAATCGAAGAAACCGGGTATAGTGGAACGTCGTAAATGCATTTGTACCATTAAGAGAATTGTTGTTTTCTTTTCAATAAAACTACGACTTTCTGTCAAGCGTTTTCTTGCAAGGAATATAAATTTAGAGATCAAAGAAAACATGTTCAAAAGAGGTAAGTCCTATATCCCATTAAGTAAAATCCCCGTAGATTTCTACAAATATATCGTAACATGGGCCCTCATTAAAAACTGACTAAAATTGAGAAATGTGTCTGACTCCATTATAATTATGTCTGCAAATAAATGCACTGTTTGCCCTAGAAACATAATATGTATATAATAAGAGGCCCATTAACATTGTTATTACAGAATAATCACAAATGTCCACAAATAAACCAGTTGTGCGTAGAAGTCATATGATATTTATCAAGAGGCTAAAATATGACCAATAATGCACTGATCCTAGCTGGTAATTGATGAGCTGATATCATGTAAAATGCAAGGAGATGCATACCTTTGTGTTTACAAATGGCAGCTCACTTAAGTGTTGAATAGGTATTTTGGGTTTTACGGCACACCGACACATGGGCCGAGAGTACATCGGGAGTACATGAAAAAATAAAGAAAAAAACAACTTATATCAGCTTTTACAGATAAAAATTAAATCCATGTCAGGAATGAAGCTCTCCATCACAATGTTTAAATTACTTATAGCGTGAATAGCGTTCATCGGACAGCATAGTCTTAATATAATATAATCATATCCATAAGGGCTTTTTTTGCCTGGTTTTAGGATATTTTTACTTAGTGTGATATCTTTTCTTGTAATCAAATCACAACTTTTCAGCAAAACACCTGAACATAGCGACGATTTTTTTTCAACTCAGCAATTTGAAGGACTTTTTGTAAACAAATAATAAGGGGATCAAAAGTAAATGTGTAACCATTGTTCTTGTGGCTCATACAATTTTCCTTGTCAACTAAAATACATACAGATTTGACTGAACATAATCAAGACACCCTCATAACTGAACGCGAGTTGACTGATAAATGCTTATAATGATTGAATTCCAACTTAGAATTTATTTATTTTTATTTTGAAAAACAAATGGCCATATCGAAAGCCAAAACATGACAATTATAAATCCAGATAGCTCAAGTTTGACTTCTTGGTTGAGAAACTGGTAATTGGCAAACTTATTTATCGTATATTATCGTATTTAAAGTAATGGCGCATAAAATGATTCAATTTATTTATTTGATCTGAAGAATTCCAGATTGGTGTATACATAGGTATGTCATGAACCAACCATACACACTTCATTGAGCAAATGAGAAGAATCTTGAAACAGCGTATTTATTTTAATTTTAAGTAAATTAACTGTATTCCATACAAGGCATTGTAAAAATTTGTATAAAAAGGTTTGGTGTAATAAAGCTGCGCCGACTAAGGAGTTTTTTATGACGATGGAACATTAGAAATGTCCCCTTTACTGGCCTAAGCTTGCTTTCAAAGACACTTCTCTGGTAAGAATTTGCCGAAGCTCAGTTGTTTACTCCCAAATATTTTTCCAGGACATCATAGGTAAATAAGAAAAGGTCCTATTAAAATTTCCACAGATATTGAAACTCTATCTACCTTTAGACAAAGGCAAACAGGTTTAATGTAAATGTGACAAAAACACAGAGACGAGTCATAACGCACACAAAGAAAAACCATCAGTTACCGCCTTGGAACGGCCAATCGGCAAAAGGGCCGACTGGGGTGCTTAAGCCTGGTTTGTGGAGCTCTCCAACCTCACACTTCCTGAAGGTTTTTCTATCAAACAAACAGTGTACATAAAAATATCCCGTCAAAGTGAAACAACTAACATCATGTTACAATTACAATATGGTATACGCATTAACCTGGCAAGGTTTATGTATCGACAAATTACGATGAGGTTATGATATTAAATGATCAGATTCGGAATATTGAACATTTGAATTAGTGCAACATCTTAACTGAGGACGGATTTTACCCATAAGGCCTTGTACTTTTATATATAGACAACATGATATAGACAACATGTGTTTATTGATCTACTCACTTTGCCGTATAGTTAGGTAAATTCCTAAAAAAACGCATGTTTTTTGTTTATCCGAGAAACTTATAACTGCACCTGGGTATCCTGGGCTTCAATTTTTGTGCATACATATACACACAGTATATTTTCTCCTTTACTTGTCTAAAGGATGTGGTCGTAAAAAGTAACCAACTGTTTTATTTAGGCATTCAAGAGTTAATACAAAATGTTACAATCAATAGTTTATTATTATGCATTACAAGTTTTCGCTAGTCACATACAAACGTCAACGTTTATAAAATAATAAAATTCGTATATGAACTGATTATTGCCATGTTTTAGTCATTTAGCATTATTATCATCATATGTTGTAGCTTTTAACTCTTTGATTTATTATTTTAATTTGTGCTGACATTCACATGTGAAAGCTCAGGGATTCGCACGTAAAAACATCTATAGTGTTTACCATGTCCTCTGATTATGGAGCATGTTTTGCCATAAAAGTTGATTTTTTTATTTAAGATAAGTCAATTTGATAGGAACATACTAATAACAATGTAATACATATCAGCTTTGAAAACCGCAGACTAACCACGATTTGTTTTTTTAAATGTACAAGTTTTTGACCAATTTGGTGAACTATTGATGTCAATATGATGATGTCTGTT
The DNA here is from genome assembly GCA_007844125.1 of Sinonovacula constricta. NCBI lineage: Eukaryota > Metazoa > Mollusca > Bivalvia > Cardiida > Solecurtidae > Sinonovacula > Sinonovacula constricta. The sequence continues at coordinate 49,371,293 of CM017557.1, forward strand.
TACTTGAAATCTATCATGTTCCGCGATATATTTCCTAGTTATTCCGTTAAAACTTTTTAAACGCATCGCATTCATGGCGTCATAACAAGGGAAGCCAACTAGAATTAAAATCAGTACTTGATTACTCGATCAATTTACCGATCGATTTAATATATTATACTTTCTACAGAAACTACATTTCCATGCTATTGGGCAATTGATGAAAAGAATCAATCCTTTGAAAAGCATTGGTCTTTGTTCTATTGCAAGCCCTGGTGTGTTATATGGACATGTTTTTCAATCATGGTGCTTTGATTAAAAATAGCACTAGTGTCCCATATGGCGATTTTCACACTGTCACCATTCTTCTAATTCTGATAATTGATAGATAAAAATGTCAGTCGTTTCATTGGTGCGTGCATATAGTACAATTTGCTGGGTTGCTGTACAAAGGTTTTTTCTGTTGAATATCTGAAATCAAATGTTTCAATTCACATCGATTATATTAATATTTTACAGATTGCAATGTTGTTTTTTGCTAACTAATTCATTGACAAGATAACAAAAAAACTTGCTCATTTAGTGTTATTGGCTAATAATAAAATACCACCACCACCACACCACAGTGTCTCTATATAACTAATTAAGTTATGACACTCCGATTTGTCATGCGCGGAGAAATACGGATATATTTTGATGATGTGTTCAAACGTTGTGTGTGATTATCAACGGTTAGGCCTTGTTTGACTTGTATTCACAGAGATTCCGATCAGCTATAATTTAATGCTATGTCCTTTAATACTATGTGCTTGTGACTATTTTGTACTGTATATTGCAGTTTCCTGACCGGCTCAACTATATAATTCTATATATAATTCTTGTGATTTTATGGCGATAAAAAAATTAAGTACCACTAATTTACTGGCATTTGATTCAGTTAAAGAATATGTATTCTTTTTACATTTGTGAAACATGGGTGTTAAAGAGTTGTATATTATAGGGAAAAATCTTTTATAAGTGCTTATATTTGTATTCTTACTCGGACGCGTGACTGATTCGGTATCTTCACAGTGCATATGATGTTTTGTTCGGTAATGCTGTTGTTTTGTTGTTGTTTTTTCGTAGGTCCTGCCATTATTTTGCCGAAGAAAAGACATATTTAATGTTATGGAAATCGTCCGATTTTGGGATGATATGTTTATACATTTATTATATATTCCAGTTGGAATCAGAACCACGGCAGCACAATGAACTACGTCCATAATGAAAAAAATAATTGATTTATTTGTCACTGTTTATCCGAAGAAGATGCATGTGTTCTGTTGTTTGTGGGTGTACGACTAACTTTTGGCAGTAGCATTGTTGCTGTCGTCGCATGGTTCCTAATCCATTATAATGTCCAGAGTAAACTTCGTACTAACCATGTATTTGATTGCTTATGATTGGACGTCCATAACACTTTTGACCTTGTAATCAATACACTGGTCCAGGTCCTTAGTTACTGTTGCTATAGCTTCATAAACCATATTTTAAAGGAGATTCTTAATTGCGAACTGCACCACTACACAAAAGTCGAACACAGTGTGTTAAGTCTTTTTCCGCTGATTTGAAACATATTTCAGTCGCTGTATACTATCGACAAAGCTATTGATATACAGTGTACTGATGTTGATCTCATTAATGTAGGTATTGAGGAATTAATTGCAGCATCCTGATTGGTTAAAATCAGTTGGTTTGGAGCGGTCTATTAATATTACAAGAAAGAGCTAGGATGTGAGACATAGAGACATTGATAGCATGCGCTTTAAACAAGAAGATGACTGTCCGGGGAACTAAACACCCTCTTTAACTGTCGATTACATAAACATTTGACATAACGAACCATAACTCTGATGGGAAGTATAATATTCGATTCTTTTTTTTTCTTCTCTCTACTACATCAGAATTTACAATATGCATTGCTAGCATCTGTTTTCTTGACTTAACAATACTTCACCAAACACCTGTGAATTTCTATAAGTGCCAGCTGGTCTTTTTATAATTGCTACACATTATTGTTGCAAGATACAATGTTAAAAAACGGAATACTCAGTTCTTTTCTCTATAAAAACGTCTCACAAAACAGCTGCGATTTCCTGTTTTCGTCAGCTACACTATAGTCCCCATGAAAATGCATTTCATAAGAGGCACCGGTGCCACATATACTAAAGGGATAAATTGTGGATTAAAGTGACACTGCTATGATTTGATGTACAAAGCTAATCGGAGACATCATAATAGATTTGGAAACATGCAACAAAAGACATTAATTTCAATCCCAATTGAATTAGTCACAAACTGATTAAACAGGGTAAAAATATATGCGAATAGTCTATAATAAAGCCATCCGAGTTTTTTGTCTGTTTCATTATGAGTGCTCATGCATCTAACGCCAAAGTGTCTCAATTATTCATATTAATGATCATATTAATCAAACAATTCCACAAATAATACTTTTTTGACACTAAATACATCAGTCTAAGCACGATCAGTTCAGTTTTAATATTCCCAGGAAACACCTTCCAGCAAAGCGTTTTACGCACATGCGTTAGAGACTTACGACAAAAAGACATCTATTTTTATCAATCTATATATAAACCAATTAGCGACAGACGTGTTATAATTATTGTAACAGTTTAAAACCAGAACAAGATACACGGCTTTACCGATGCAGGTGCTTACTGTTAGTTGTTTCACTTTGACGGGATATTTTATATACACTATTTATTTGATAAGAAAACCTTAAGGAAGTGCGAGGTTGGAGCGCTCCACAAACCAGGTTTAAGCACCCCAGTCGGCTTTTTTGCCGACTGACCGTTCCAAGGCGGTAACTGATGGTTTTTCTTTTTGTGTGTTATGTCTCGTCTCTTTGTTTTTGTCACATCTACATTTACCTTGTTTGCCTTTGTCTACAGGTAGATAAAATTTAAATATATGTGGAAATTTTGATAGGACCTTTTCTTATTTACCTTTTCTTTATCAAAGAATTGTTATATACATATACTTGTTGCGGACGACTACTTACTCGTCTCAAGGATGGGCTTGTAACTCGTCAGTAATGTTTATTCATTATTTTAGATAAATTTTATTTTGTTTATATATCGTCTGGAACATTAGTCATGGATTTGCAAAGATATTTCTTAGTGTGATTAACAGAAAATGATTCAGATTTTTTTATTTTGTTAACAATTACATGAATTTAAACATCAAAATTATACAAGACAATTGTGACTTAAAGAAACATGGTCAATTCTTCCATATTAAATATATAGATGTGAAGTCAAAACACAATATATAATGCAAGATACATAGATGACATACATATGCACAGATATCAGTTTCTGAACAAATATACAAAACACTATTTATCATATATTAACAATAATATGTTTTATTGAGAAAGAATATTCCCTCGAACGGTCAGTTTAAAGGTTAATGTGTGCTTTTTGTTTGTTTTGTTTTTTCCTATCTGAAAATTTAATTAACATATTTGTTAATGGCATAACGTAAACATCCATACATTATTTCTTATGAGTGCGGTTTTTATGGATTAGATGTAAGAAATAACGCAAGTTAACTAGTACAGATATCCCCAAACGTTCTTCATCCCTGATGTAAACTTACTTAGCTTAACCGGTGTCCAAATTATTGAAGATTACTCCAGTAACAGGTGTTTTTAACATTAAATCATGTTAACATTCAAGTTTCCTTTTTGATGATTTACATTCAGTGCCTTTGTTCCTCCTAATTGGTTATAACTGGATCCATATGTTATGTAATGATTTACACGTGATGTTATGTGGTGCGCTGTCAAGTAATAACCATATAATATGACTGCAGTGTTTTAGACCAAGCAGTAAAATATCAAGATGTAAATTTAAAAAAGACGATGAAAACAACACTTTTTAGTAACTATATACATGTACCTCTGTTCATCTCATGCCGAGCACATTTGCCATATCAGTGAATAAACTTTACCATTATCACAAGATCACATTTTACCAACGTTTGTATCAGTCCATTAATACGGTATATAACCAAACTTTTACTGGGGGTGAAATGTGTTGGCTTTTTATTTTTAATTTAAGACAAAAATGGCGGCCATGTTACTTGAAAACAAACATTCTTTGGCCTTGTATTACTACGCACAGAGTATTATAGTATTGATAGTGCTCATTAATAATTCTATTTTTCCAGTAATTTAAATGATTTCACATTTACATATTCCCCAAAATATTTTGTCCATTTTTATGAGAAGGGTACAAATTAGGATAAGTTGGTGTTGAACTGAGAACTACGTTTTATTTAAATCGTAAAAAGTTTGTATATTTAACTTTGAGTGCCACTTGTGAAGAATGAGATACCAAATGGGTTGTATGTGGGGGTGGGGGTGGGGGTAAAAATAAAAAAAAAGTTCAGATCATAACATTTTTAACCCTTTTTAAAGTTTTAAGTATAAAGTATTGTTATACTACGCCACGCGTAAGAATACTGTTTTGTTTGCCCACTCGATCAAAGTTTGAATTAGTCCTACACCGAAAATATATCCTCTTTTATTGTTATGGATAATAACGTCAAACTACAAATTGACATAATAGGAAATCAATGTTTTGTGCAGATGTCAATATTTATTTCTCAATACAAAGCCGAAATGATAGACAAACATAGTATTAAACAGCCCATAAATGAATTTAATCTGTGTTTCAATGCAGATATGTGGATAGGTCAACGACAGACTATTCTTACATAATTTAAAATCAAAACTATTCTATCAGCAAACTATTGCAATATAAATACACCTGTTTAACAATGATTAAATAACTGCTTATAGCAACGGCAGCAAAACATTGTTTTATTAACATATAAGATCAGAAATTGGTTTGATTGTCAATTCTGGAAAATAATAAGATTTACACCGTCTCCTATAAAATACCGAGTTAGAATGGTATTGAGCCATCCATATTTGACTTAAATAAAACAAAATACAGTACAGAAATTCATTTCCATAAAATATAGTTGCACTTACATTAAAAGCCTTTGTTACCATTAAAATGATGTAGCTTTATTATTATGTGCACTTTATGCCATTTTTTTTCTCTCATGATATTATACTCAAAATTAGCTTAAGTATGAAACACCTGTATTGCATGTGTTAAATATGATTCCTTCAAAGCAAGTACCCCTAGGTGCACTAAGTCATATTCTCGGCTAAATATAGAACCAATGTTCTTTTTTGGGAGATATGACTAAGCTATTGACGATATCTAGTCTGTTAGACCAATAAACAAGCTCAGTAATATGTATTTATGGGTTGCCATGAGGTTAAGCTGCGGAAGTAAATAACATAAAGATGTGTACTTGAATTTTAGGGATGAAACCAAGCATCTATCACCTTGCAGGATGCATGGTCCTAGTTCTATGTAGATTACATAACTAATCCAGATCAAAAGATACCAACTTACTTCTAATGTCTGGACCAAGTATCCTTTATAAGCTAAGTAAATATAGTCCTAGCTAAAATCTACATGTAATGGCATTGGTAAAACTCAGAGTTAATCATTACACGGGATAATTTAGAGCTTAGTGCCATGCTGAGTGTCAAACTGGAATATGAGAGACTTATGCAATAGGGTGTGATTGGAGAATGATTGTTTGTACCAATGGATGAGAGAGGTCACTTAATAACTGTGTTAATTGGTAAAATACGAGAAATGGGTGTGCCCTCCACCAAGACTTTTCCATGCCTTTAAAGGTTGTACCCGACAGTTTGCCTGTCATATAATGTAACAATACCTTACCACTGCTTTGGGGAATCAGGGCATAATTTCTGCATAAACTCATACTTTAGCATATTTAAAGACTGTTTTGAACACTGCCTAAGCTGTTGGACAGTACAAATTGTGGTGAAAACATTCTAAAAGTTCTATCAGTCTAAATCTATAAAGAAGCACGATAGTGATCTCTGCTAAAAATAGATACAGACGTCAGAGCGGATTAACCAGATACCAATATAACGTAATCTCGAAAGTGAGTTGTCATGTGGTTTTCCTAGTTAAAAATAGCTATCTCTGCAGCGTGGCTCAGATAGGAAAACCTGTTTGCAATGAGGAGTGGGGATTTGTGTTTTATTGTTAACACTGATCAAGTGTTTTATTACTATAGGGCATCAATGAGCAACATTTTTGCATCGTTTCAGTTAACAATGACATATTTGGTTATTTGAGAAAATATTTTGGTCCAGACTGTCTGATACCACGTTTGCTTTGAAAACTTTATCGTTTATCTGTTTCAGTTTGTAAACATAACATGACTTAGAAACAAGATTTATATATTATATGCAATCATGTTACTATACACTTTGGCGGTAACTGATGGTTTTTCTTTTTGTGTGTTATTTCTCGTCTCTGTGTTTTTGTCACATTTACATTTACCTAGTTTGCCTTTGTCTACAGGTAGATAAAATTTAAATATCTGTGGAAAGTTTGATAGGACCTTTTCTTATTTACCAATTGGATTAGAGATTGTGTGACCAGTAGGGGCGTACAATTAAGTTTTTCATCGATTACAGTTGCGGTCGCCGTAGAAAAATACTGCTTAGTACCCAGGCATACTAGGTTATGTTTAAATAAGATAATATGATTACGTTCCTATTAATGTAAATAAGTGTTAACGATCTTAGCTACAAGTAAGTTAAAATTTATTCACTGTTTATTGATCGTATTTGATGACGTATTAATAATTTATCATTAATGGATTGAAAGGTGCATACGAAAACATAGCCCAACTCAAATGTTGATTTTTTTTATAGATCTAAACATAAAACGATGTTTTTGGTAATAAAAGAGATGGTAGGACAAATAGAAATCTAGGTTGGTGCTGAGCAATGAAATATTCTCACATAAGGCATGACAGATCTTAATTGCGATGCTTGAATGCAAATACTGAGTTATTATGCTCTATGCAACCAATCTTGAGCTGATGATCCTATCATTTGAACCAACGAACACAGGACCTTTCAAAACGGGATGTACGATTGTTTAGTAATAAATTTATTAATTAAACTGAAATCCACATGTATTTTGGTGGCTTCTGTTATGAATCAATGTAAGTAGATAAGATTGCTTATAATTAAGGTGAGATCCTGTAAGAAAATACGCTTTTGCTTGTATGATTCCATTGTAGATGCTTTGGTGTTGAAATGCTTTTTAGTTCAAATTATCGTCTCATTTTTTACTTTTGTTGCTATTTGAATGGATGTACATGTAAATTATAAAACATTAGGTAGGTATGAAGGAGAATAATACATAGTGATATTAAACCGGCATACATGAATTTACAGTCAAAGTATGCTCTTTAAACTTCCACAAATATATCAACATAACATGACTTAAAAACAACACGATTTATCTATTATATGCAATTCCCCGAAACGTCGGATAAATGTTATGCTTTTGAGAACTGTGCACAAATATGTCATAAAATGGACCGTCATTAAAAACTAATCACATTGAGAAATGTGTCTGACTCCATCATATGTCTGCATTAAAACGTATGGTTTGCTATGGAAAATATTGACAATAGACCCATAAACAATGTTATTACAAACGGATCACAAACGCCCACACATAATTTTCCAGTCAGTCTCTTGAGAAATTTGGGGGTATAATATGACCAATATTAATATGCAGTGATCCGTGCTGATTGTTGATGAGTTTGTATCATTTTTAGATGCATGGAGATAAATGTGATAACGTTAAAAAATGGTTCTTAAACCAAAGTTTGGAATAGTGACTTTTCACATAGAGAGTATATGGAAAAAAAATGTATTTAGATTAATATCAGCTTATACAAATATGAATCCATCCGGAGAATAAAAGTTTTGTCTGTCATTATTCAAACTGACAACATATGTTTAATAATAAATAATCCATTAAAAAAACTGTTTTCGCCTGGGATTTGGGATTTGCCGGCTTTTTTGCCGATACTGTGCAGCGACATTTCTATCATTATAGCACAGGGACACTTATGAAGTGCCCAGGGACTGAACCTGGCCGGTCCATTATACTGACACAGAAGAGTCAGGCGAAATGCTATCCCCTTAGCCCTGAGCGTTAGTAGGGAAGGCACTACTTTAAAGTCTTTGCTTTTACCCGGCCGGGGTTTGTACCCGCGACCTACCGATCCGCAAGCCGACGCTTTACCACTTGAGCTAATGCAGACAGTGTCTCCATCTTGTGGCAGAATACTTTTAATAATTGTGTATTCGTTCAACTTATAATAATCCCTCTTAATTGCTTTAATTGCCCACTTTCTGGGTAGAACCAGTACTCAGTTACTAGGTACCTGGAGCATTGTGAAGTAAATGGTCTAGCTCAAAGAATGACATATCTGGTTGGGTCCAGGATTCGTACCCTGAAAGCAACCAGAAGTCAGAAGTCCAACACCTTCCAACATCAAACAGTAGACTAAAGACATAGTTTAGTAATCAGAGGTAACATTTTATCTATTTTTTAATATGGTTCAAAAGTTTGGTTTTTAAACAAAAATTTGAAAAGGCAAACTTTACCAACTTTTACCCAGATGCTATAGGTCTTAACTAGTAATTGGCTCATGTTTTCAAAATCATCAAATTCAAACTCATGATTTGACATACTAAAAACTGAAAGATCTGGCTTTATTAAAGTGTTAACAATACTTACAAATCTAGATATCTCAGGTGTGCCTTCTTGTTTCAACAAAAAGAAACTGGTAGTATCCCAGTTTGTTTGGGGGGGTTATAACTTTCTGTTGAACATTAACCACAATTTTGACTTAAGTTTAAATTGCTGTTTATTATGCTGTTACATTTATGATGATACATTTCTTTCCTGTTAATTTCAAATCATAGGTGCACATATATGTGAACCTTTTCTGAGGCCAAAGTGGGAGATTTGTTATTTTCATAATAAATAAGGAAGGAAGTTTCCACGTAGGGAGATTTCTGAAAATGTGTAAAACACCTCTCATTTCAAAAAAATTTTAAACCTTAAAAGAGGGAGTCTCCCTCCAAAAGCTGGAGTGTTCACATGTATGAGTGTACAACACAATACTTGACAAAGAAGTTGATAAATACTGTGTTAACTTTTCAAGTTTAGTTTTAAATTCTTTAAAGGTAATATCCAACTGTTTGGGTCTTTATATTTTCTGTGAAACTACCTAATAAGTTATTGTTGCCCTAAGGGCAATTCGTTTCATGATTTGTAATGTCCGTCAATTGTGGTAGTGTTTGGGTTTTTGCAGAAATTATGCCCCAATTTCACCAAACATGTGAAAGTCAATGTTAAATGTATTTGTTGTAGGAAAACTGTCAGTTACCACTTTTAATGTATTTCCTGTTGACTAATAACCACACTTACCAACATAACATGACTCAGTTTATTCGTTTTGGAAGAATTCCAGATGTATTTGTATACATCTAAATAACCAATCATTCAAACCTCAGTGAGCAAATGAGAATTAATTATTAAAATAATTAAATTAACGATGAAATTCAAATTTAAATGTTGCATTACAATAAAGTTTAAAATTAAATTATTCAAGAAAGTTTAAGTTAGCACTTTGTACATAAATTTGTATGTTTGATTTCAAAAAATTGTTCAAAACAAGAAAATGAAACCTTAAAAACTATGGATTTCTGTAATTTGAAGGTACAAATTTAAAAAATTCTAACATGTACTACATAAGAACCGAGTCTTTTTTACATTACGATTACCTAATCAGAGGCATCTGTGGCATAGTGGTAGAGTTGTTGCAGATTAATACCTCTTCCAAGTGCCTGTTTGATATAAGGACTTACTTGGGGAGGCCCTACAGCTGACTGGGAGTGTGCAGGTGATTCTGTTTTGTTTGTTTTGTTTTTGAAATACATATGTTTTGTACATTGCAGCGGCCAATTTTTACCATTATAGCAACGTTCAGCTTTTTGGTGGAGGAAGACCCCAGACACATGTGTGGGTAGAACCACCGGCACACCGCAAGTCAGCTAGAAGACCTTCTCACATTTAGTCCTTTGCACCAAAAGGAATTTGAACCCACGCGATGAGAGGCTAAGCAGTCAGAGGAGTTACAAATCGACGACTCTACCATTAGGCCATGGGCGCCCCTGCAGGTGATTCTGCCCGGACATTTGTTTTGGGGCTTCCTCTACCAACACAGATGGATGCCGCTACAATGACCGGAAGTGATCATGGCAATGCATTTCAAAATATAAAAAAATCTTATAAATGGTTATAAATAAGTATCTATGTTCAAGATAAAACATAACCTGTTTTTTTTAATACTAAACATTTCAAATGTATACAAAAATAATAACAAAATTCCAATCACTTCCACATTATACAATGTTTTGCATGAAGCCAATATAATTTTTTGCAATGAACACTTTTCTTTAAAAGATAAACCTTTAATGATTTGAAAAATATGTCATGTCAATTTACTTCCCTTTGTATTGCGATGATGAGCGTAAATTGTGGCGCAAATCTTTGTGCAGACCAGTTACTTGCAAAAGATTTACAGTGACACTACATTGTAAGTTTGTTTTGATATCCTGAACAAATATAATTAGTTGGTTTAATTAATCTATTATCTTCCCCTCGCAAAACTATTAAAGCCACATATGGAATATGTTTTCGAGTATGAAGAACGAGAACACAATAAGACGGGGTATTATAGGCCTGTTGGTTACGGTACAACTGCAAATTAATATGATTCAACTGTAAAGGAATATGCTAAAAGACAATAGAGGAGTTATCTGCACATGAACTAGGGGGAAAAAAACTTAACAAAAGGCAAAAACTGCAGACAAAAACATTGCAACCGGAGTTACCTAACCATTAAGCAAAACACATCAATATCAAAAATCGGTGATGGTTTGATAAAAGATGACTGGAAATAAAAGAGCAGGAATTGGCACAAGAATTTCCTTATACAAAAGACAAATGGTGACCTCCAGAATAGACAGTGTAATGTGAGGTAGCTCAATTTTACATATCTCACACATACCTACACATCAATAACAATAATCAGCAAGAAAAAAGAAATTACAATGAATAACAAAAGAAGAATTTTCGTCACAAGAAGTTGCTGAGAAAAAATATCAAAGGGCCATAACTCAATAATAAATAATGCAATCAGTTGTCTTACCTTTATGCAAAACTAGAAATCCATATCATAAAACATGCAAGTATATGAAATTTCATTGAACAATAAAGGAAAACTTGTCTGCATCAAGAATTTTCTAAGCACATGAAAAAATTGACAAAGTGACCTATGAGAATTGTAAAATATTTTAAAATTTGAAAAAGCTTTTTTAAAGTATTCACATTCCATCAAATGCAAAAGAAAAGTAACAAAGGGCAATAACTTCTAAATAATAAATGCAATGTGATTGTGATTTATCCTACCTTCATGCAAAATTTACACATTAGTATCAATCATCTATGCAAATATGAAGAAATTCCAATTAGTTACAAAGTAGTTATCTGCACAAGAGACTGCTGACAGACGGACTGACAGGTGGACGACATACTCCATACCATAATATGACCCATAAGTGTGCATTTCAATACGAAATGATAAACATCCCAAGCATGACATTGGTGCTTTCAATTGACCACAGACTTTGTTACAGTGAATGAGTTATTTAATAGTTAAAACAGGTTCAGCAAATAACACTATGGTTTCTTCATTTAACTGAGTATGCAACAGTATGGTGTAATTGAAAAAACAAACTTTTGCCTAAATAAATTGCAATCTTTACTTGCTCACAGCTATGTGGTATTGTTTAAAATTTAACAATCATGCCTATGTTTATATATGTGGCCAAGTGGTCAGAGTTACTGATGTGTAGCTCCTCAGCCCCTTAGTGCATGGGTTCGAGTCTGGGTTGAGAACTTCCAGCAAAATTGCAATGCACCGGTGGTTCTACCCAGACATAAGTCTGGGTCCTATCTCCACTAATAATTAGCTGGACCAATTAATGAATATAACCAATATTGTGCTGTTGAGATGTAACAAGAAAATCAATCACTGGATGTGCAAAACTATAATGTAACTGTGTTGGACTAAGATTTGTTTATATTACAAGCAACTGTTTAGTTTGTTTATTTGTTTATTGGGTTTATCCTCCCACCAACAGTATTTCACTTATCTGGAGACGGTGTCCACTTGAAGCAGATATAGTGCTGCCTTCACTGTGTATAGCATGCCATGAACACCTGGCATGATACCACACCCATTCACATTATCCTGACACCGGGCCAACCAGTCGTTGAACTACCCTTATATTTGCTTGAGCTTAAGCAAGGGAGCTATACCACTACCATTTTTAATGATTTTGGTATGTCGCGGACCGGAATCGAACCCGGGGCCTCCCGTACCTGGAGCCGACGCTCTACCGATTGCGCTACCAGGTCCGGTTCAACTGTTTAGGTGTTGTTGTGTGCATACTATAAGCATATTTAACAAGGTATGCATTTCCTGCTGTATGAAAACTTGTTTTGATGTTAATAAAATATTATTTAAAAAGGTAAAAATAAAGAAAATGTTAATTATTATATTCAATTTTTATTAGAAGTAGATTACAATCTGATGATAATTTGAGCGTCCTTGTTTGAATTGCATATATCTTGATTATATGTTAATCACTACTTTTGATTTAAAATGTACCAATCAAGATAAAAAATGAGCAATCAAATAAAAAATATCTGAATCATGATACACACTATCATAAAATAAATCAAAATAAATATGTAAATGCAATGGTATCCTACAATCAATGTTCAAAACACAAACAACCATTCCCAATAATGATATAGTTATAAAAGAACTGAACCAAAGACTATGAGTCAACTCCTGATATAGCTTTAGGAGATATTGTTTCAGTCAACTGGGACTTACTAATACAAGTTATATAACCGAAATAGACCATATTTAGTATAATTATATATCCAAGACAGTTTAGCCAATCTGAAACTTGATGCTTGTTTTTGCCTGTATTCATATATGATAATTAGTTTGCTAAGAAATAAATATGATATCCTCCTTTTTGAAGTGGTCTACATAAGAGGTTAGATCTGATTATGTGATATTAAAAAATCACATCAGTGGCGCATGACTTAGGATCTTTATCACAACTGTGCAATTATCATGGCATCTACAATATCATCTTTTTGCATCTCTCGTTGCTCTTCAGTTGCCGGAGGTAACAGCAGAAGGGCATTTGCTGTGTTGACACTGAGCAGACGACTGCTTATCTGGTTCCCAGTGCTATAAGCTACAGGGACAGGCTGGTCTGGGTACCAGCTGAGGACAACTCTATGGTACTCTGGGCGGGGATCCAGCTTCACTGAGTTGCTAATCTGTGATGAATAATATGGATTACAATTATTATATAAAGCATACTACAGTGCTCCCTCCCCAAACGTCACCTCTCTTAGACGAATACCTCTCTTAGACGTCAGTTTAATTTACCACCTGTTGTTTTCAGCGTATTTTTCCCTCTCAATAAAGACAACTCTCTAAAACGGCTACCAACACTAATTTTTACGTCCGTGTCATTTGAATGTCCTCCCTTGAGCAGCCAATGATTTGTCTTGCCAGTTGTTATGAGCTCTTGGCATCTTCTGTAATGCTGAGTGATATCGGAAATGTTGAAAATGAGAGACAACAGCTCTTCTTTACTGCTTCCCGCGTATACGCATATTTGCATATCGATGGGAACCACTCAGTATAAAACTTCAAACCAACATTGTTTTCACACTCTTCTCTTGTGCTTTTATGTAAATAATGGTCAATTAAGGAAGGCAAACCAACCAAGTAATAAATGAGTAAAGAAGTAGCATTTTAATTGCACCAATCAATCGTTAATTGTTAGGTAGGGTAATTCTGTCACAACTAACTACTGGCATGAATTTGTCATCAGTGTGAACATCAGTAATGGCGAGTTTTCTTATAAATACTGATCGCATATTTTCTAAATATTGCTCTAGTTTAATTAAACATACCGGTATATAAATGTGTTTTGTCTTGTTGCTGGCTGTGAACACCATAACAATATGTTAAGAAACAGTACCAAAGACTAAAAATCGACTAAATTAAAAAGTTAAACTAAACTGAACTAAACAAATAATTAAAACTTAAAAAAAGGTATTTACTTTTTTTATTTTAATAAAATTAAAGTAAATTAGTAATAAAATTATTATAAAAGAAAATGGCAGAAGACGGCCAATAACATTAACTAATTTTAAAACCATGAATACTTCTGATACAAAAATACTTAAGCAGATATAGGGGTTACCTCTCTAGAGCAACAACCTCTCTTAAGCAACCAATTTCTTTCCTTCCGCTCAATGTTGCTTAAAAGAGGGAGCACTGTATTACCTAATACCAGATACAAACAGTAACTCATACATAGTCAGCTGATTATCTGCATGACCATTGAACATGCAAAAATGCCATTTCTTAAATGAAGTTTTTAATGTGGACAGTAACTAAAATTTTCTCATGGAGAAAATGCTTATAAGTACTAACACTTTAGAAAGGAAAACAAACAAAAGTAACATAAAAAATACTCACCTTGTCCTTTTTTGTACTATGATGAATCTTTGCTACATTTTCACTTTTACAAAATCTTAAATATTTGCTAACAATTACAAGGAAAGTAAACTAATGACTAAACATCAAATAGTTAAGATCTTAATCAGACATCTTCCAATGCTGCATCTACACTATATGCTTAAAGGAATGGGAAATAACCTGCATTAGAGTAGTTAATACCAAGTTGTAGTCTACTTTCAAGCTTGTGCTTGTTCAGTCGACTTTACAGTTTACCCTCTGTTGTCATTGGGTGTATTCGTCAATCCCGTACTATAGCAGCCGACACATGGCCACATGGAACTGGGAAGTCATATTACCGACCCAAATAACTCTCACAGGTACCCAGTTATACACCTGGGTGAAGTGGAACAATTTGAGGTAAATCTTTTGCTCAAGGAAATTAATGGTGACCTGAACAGGGATCGAACCATGGAACCCATGATCCGGAGTCATGCATCCTCCCACAGGACTATTTGCACTCCAAAAGATAACAACATACAGCTGGAATGCTTAATCTGTGTATTATATACAAGAATGTCATAAGGGAGAGGTTGTACACAACAAATAGTCACACATGATATGCACACAGGCTCATTGCACTGCCATTGGTCAACAAGACTCAACAAGTCCCACCCCTTTCCTGAAAGCACTCCAGCCTAAGGCTTTGTCCTTGCATCCCAGCCCCAACTCACTTACCTACCAATGTGAAGCCAGATAAGGCCACATTCAAATTCCTAATGCCTTGAAGCCTGATTGTATGTGTAGCAGGCAAGGAAGTAGGACAAAGTCCACCCTGCGCCCCCACCGCCACCTCCCTTCACCCAAAAAAATCCTTTCCATTCAATTTGACATAGGTGGACAGAGTCGTCACTTTCCCCCCACTCCCCCACCCACCACACCTACCCAGCGTGAATTTTCCAAGATGGGCAGGTTTCAACTTTATTCCTAAGATTTCTCTCTAACTTGGACTTGCAAATAGATGAAAATCTGTGTGATAATGTTTCAATTTATGAAATAACTGCAAGCAACAAAAGAAATGTTGCATTAAAAAACTAAATTTTGGGTGCATAGTGGAGTTCACAGCAAGTAAAGCAGTGTTTATACCTTTGCCTTGATGACAGTTCGTTCAGGTCTGGGGTTACCCATCATTTTGTTCACAGCAGGTATGACATACAGATTACACGTCACAATGGCTGACACTGGGTTGCCTGGCAACCCAAAGAACAACTTCTTAGTGCCATTATAGGTCATTGTAGCAAATGTGGTTGGCTTCCTGGAGTAAGATATAAATGGCATGCTACACGACATGGATGTAATTTTATGTCATCTTGAAAAAATTAAATATTTTGCTACTTGAAATAAAAGCTTACAGACATTATTACAGTCAAATTAGCAATGAAATGCTTATGTTCAATCCTTTGAAAATCAATACTTAAATATACAAGATGTCTTTTATCATAAAATGCACACATTCTGTTGCATATACCTGTTATCACACAACGTTTAGTTATACAATACCATAAATTTTAAAATATATCATACTAGTTTTTAAATATCATACAACATTTTTAAGTATTTTATACTGTAACAATCGACAATACACTTCTATGAAATACCATACACAATAATTAAATACAATATAATAGTTCTGAGTATTAGAAACTGTTATACTGTATGAAACACTGTTACAAAGTACTGAACACTGACATAGACATAGTAAATACTGTTATAAAAATATAATATATTATAAAGTATCCCTATTGTCAATAAAATATCCTATACAATTATGCCATATTGTATATTAAATATAAAATATTATTTAGAATAATTTATTTTCATAAACACCATAAACTTATAACAGTTTGTTTGTTTATTGAGTTTATCGTCCCACCAACAGTATTTCAGTTATCTGGGGACAGTGTCAACTCAAAGGAGTTATAGGGCTGCCTTCACTGTGTATAGCATGCCGTGAACATCTGGCATGATACCACACCCAGTCACATTATCCTGACACCTGGCCAACCAGTCGTGGAACTACTCTTATATTTGCTTGAGCATTAGCAAGGGAGCTATACCACTATTATTTTTTTAACAACTTTGGAATGGTGTGGCCCGGCATCAAGTCTGGGGTCTCCCGTACCTGGAGCTGACGCTCTATTGATTGCGCTACCAGGTCCGGTCATACAGGAGTACTTGAGTCTTAAAAATATGTAAAATACTACTATAAGATAAATAAAATTTACATGTTCTTCTTATTCTTACCCTGGTTTCATGTGAACTCGCCCAAAATGTATAGTGGCATTGAGATCTTTCTCGAGAACATGACGCATTAGATCCTGCAACAGACAACCACTTAATGTAAACAGACAAAAAACACCAAAATCAATAAATATCTTGAAATTTATAACCAAGACCACAACAACAGGTCAAATGCAAGCTGTGTTGAAATTTATGAGTTAAAACTAAAGGAATCCTTAAAAAGTAAACATTTAAACAGTTAACTTGATATAAAAAAGAATTAAAAAAATCATAAAAAAGTCAAAGCTGGGTCAGAAAGTAAATGTCAAAAATTGGGGGTTCAAGTCAGAAAGCACTGTCACTGATCAAAAGTAAGGTCAGAAAGTAAACGAGACAAATAAAATATCAACCTTAAGCTCAGAAATCAAAGATATAGAGGATACATGGTTGGGGCCGAGAATGAGAAAGTTTATCTGGTAAGCGAGAAGCAAATATCTTGGTAAGCTTTAGCGAGCTAACTTTCTTATTCTTGGCATCAACCATTTATTTGATCCTGCTTTTTATCTTTTGTATGAAAAAAAAGGAAATCTGTAAACAAACAAGGAAGACTGAAGAAAAAATAATGGAAAAACAATAGCCGCTTTACTCTTTCTTTATTCAGACATGAACCTCCCTTTAAATTTTTTTTTATATTTTTAATCTCAATGTCAACATATATAATGTTAAAAAAATTCATTGAATGTT
Source organism: Sinonovacula constricta (assembly GCA_007844125.1). Taxonomy (NCBI): domain Eukaryota; kingdom Metazoa; phylum Mollusca; class Bivalvia; order Cardiida; family Solecurtidae; genus Sinonovacula; species Sinonovacula constricta. The sequence goes on from CM017557.1 coordinate 49,388,927, forward strand.
TACATAAATCGGCGAAAAAACATTAATTACACATTGCATTAAGAGCGTGTGAACATAACTAAATGTAAACAGTGTATTCATACGCGTGGTTTGGTCACGTGACCTGGATATCACTAAGTTTATCCTGCAAGGCTTTATCCTGCACATTTACATGTGAAAGCAGAATCAAAAATGTATATTTAAAGGTGAAATAGGTCAGAATGCAAATGTCTTAATTCATAGGTCAATGCTAAGGTCAGAAAGTGAAAGTAAAAGAACATTATTTTACATAAAGGTTACAAGGTCAAGGGTCAGAACCCAAGGTCATCTTACCCTCTCTCCCATCGATACTCCCCCAGTAGTGACGATGATATCCACTCGATCCAATGCTTTCTGAAGGGTATGAAGCAAATCGTCAGGACTGGAAAAAACAATTATTTTTTTTACAGTTTTACATTCTGAACATTTTTATTTAATTCTAATTCATATTGGTCAAAATAAACAGTTCTTTTATTTTTAATTTTATTTGCATAAAATATAAAGTTTCAGATGATTTGTGTTGCTTCCCAAAAAAACTTAAAGTGTATTAAAAACATGTACATTGAAATTTATATACATGTTAGATAATTTCTCTTATATACAAAACTGGTTTGCCAAATATGTTTTCATATACCCACAGATATATGAGGGATGATCCAAAAGTTTTGTAACTGCCTTGGTTATGCAAAATAATGACGATAGATTGTTTTATACTGATACATAAACATTATTTCACTTACATAGAGCAATAATATTTTAAGTTCATTATGGCGCTCTGTCAAGATGTTTTGATAAACCCACTATGTGCTAACCGTAGCACAGCTATTTTTTAGGTTAACAATATTTTCCCGGTTAATAAATGTTTATAAATTTTAGAAAAAAAATGTGCGAAAGCAGACAAAACTTTTTTTGATGTGACGTCATTTCATATTGTGAACAGCAGTTAAAGATTAAATGACACCATTACACGTTCACCTTTTCCATGCATAGTTGATGAATGTCCTTTGAAACAAAAAATGTCAAAACTTGAAAAAACGCCTCGATGCGATTTATTACATTTTTGTTATAAGCTAGGAAAATCGCCAGTGGAAACGATGGATATGGTAATTACAACATATGGTGAAAACTCTGTGAACAGAAGACTCATCTACAGATGGTTTGAATGCTTTCAAGAGGGAGATGAGTCATTGGATGATCGTGCAAGGACCGAAAGGCCAGCAAAATGAACAGACAAGAATGTCGGAACTGTTTGTGACGCTATTGAGGAGGACTGGTGCGTGACCATTCGAGCTCTCTCTGAACAGTCCGGCTTCAGTTACGGTACTGTACAGCGCATTCTTACTGAAGATTTGAAGATGAGGTGTATGAGTGCTAGGTGTTTGCTGAGATTGCTAACAGACAAACAAATGGTTTCCCGTGTGAAAGAATCTAGAAAGTTTTTAAGAACTACAGTTGAGAGGGTGGATATTTTCTTCGCAATATTGTCAACATAGATGAGACTTGGCTTTTCTACTATGACTCTGAAACCAAGATGTAAAGTTGCCAGTGGAAACGAGACACATCCCCTACTCCAAAGAAGGCACGCGTGACCAAGACAATCAGAAAACACATGTTTATTGTGTTTTTCGATATGGAGGGAATTCTTCTCAGCCACGCCGTACTAAAAGGCCAGACCGTCAATGCCACATATTATTTAAAGCTAGGTTAAATTGTTGGGTTTGGTTTAAGACATACATTGCATATATCTACGAAAATGAAAATAATAAATAAGCATTAAATATCAGATTTTAATGTAATCAATGTGTGTATTTAATGCATATTTATTCAAAATCATAATTAATAGTTAAAGGTCTTAATGCGTGATCTGCTGACAGCACTGCGCAAGAAGACGAACCACTTGTACGTGGGTTAAAGCAGTTGTATACTTCGCCATGCCCCATACAGCCAAAGAGACTGAACATAGATGTCCTTAGAATACAGACACTTTCCCATCTGGCATAAAATCCCAACATATCTCTGTGTGACTTTGCGTTAATACCTTACCTGAAGTTCGACCCCAGGGGTCAATGATTTTAGAACCTAAGTAAACTACAGATGGAGAGCAACTGCAAACTGTCACGACTCCCTTCTGTGTTTCTGTGGGGTTTACAAATGTATTCCAGAAGTGGGTTACGAGGCACAGACAGTGTATTGACTATGGTTAGACTTTATTTTGAGAAGGAGTGACGTTGCAGTATGCGGCGCTGGTCGCTGGTATGCTTCATGTAATTATCTATTATATATTAACCGTATGGTTTATGTAGATAACACTTTATATAATATATCGTTATAAATTCATTCATATATATACCGACTTTGGTTGTTGAAATATTACTACAAAATGTGTTATAAGGACAGTGACAAAAATTTTGGATCATCTATCATACATAGTTACATATATAGGTAAAACATACCTATGAGATTATTTTGAAATTAGGCCTACTTTTATGCACGTTCAGGTCATTTCAGCATCAAAATGTTTAAAAAAGGACACATACGTATCTTTTGCGATGCCCAGGTCTGTACAAGGCATGCCGTGTTCTTGAAGTTGAGCTAGGAGGGTGGTTCTGTTGCTGTCACGAATCTTACCAGGCACTAGCTTGTCTCCAGGCTCGCTCAACTGGAAAATATCCAACAGTTTTACCAGTAAGAAAAATAGAAGGAGAATATCACCTTGTTCCTATTGCACACATGTTTAAGATATAAATAGAAAACAAAAACTGCTGCAAACTCTTTAAATTTTCAGTAATTTTAAATTATACATTTTTATTAAATTGTTCCAGCTCATATTTTTTATAAATACTGGTAATCTTCACAAGCAAACCAGAAGTTAAATTGTGAAAATGGAGCAGAGCAACGAATACATTATGTGGCATAAAACGAATTTCAATTGATTACTAACTTCATTTCCAGTTGACATGACACCCACTATCGGCTTCTTGAAACATTTGACCTCAGTGACCCCTACAGTTGCTAAGATACCCATCTCTGAGGGTCCTAACCTTTGACCTTTACAGAGCACCTGCTGGCCTTTAGCAATGTCACTCCCAACTGGTCTGCAAGAAAAAAAGTTAAACTTACTAATAAAAAACTAAACACAAAAAACAAATGGATTCTGCAGATATAAGATGGGAAGTGTACAATTGCCAAATCAAAATAAAATGAAATGTGCACAATTTAGAAAATGAGCACACATCTCAACACTCTGCCTTCTGTTTTGCCTATTGGTTTGCTTGTGTGTCATTTGTTCTTCTCACACGAGTAAGAGTTGGTAATAAGTAACATTAAATCATTTTCATTAAGACATTGCTCTTATTTTCAGCCGCATTCTAGTGCAATTTTTCTTGAGATAAGTGTGTGATTTTAGACAAAGTACACATCACTAACTATCTGTATCAACCTACACATTGGAAACTACCTTATATCTTGTTGAGGTTTAGGGGGCACCATGATTTTGATCTCTAGTTCCTTTTGACCATCATCTGCTGCGTGTAGCAGTATAGTGTCCTCCACCTGCACCACTGCATCTGCTCCAGCAGGGACTGGTGCCCCAGTGTTGATCCTCACACAGTAGCCAGGAGCCAGTGTGCCATCAGGCTGGAAAGGGAGATAACTCTAATTGGCCAAATGATATAAGATTAAGCCCACTTGCAAAATATTTCTTGGAAAGTTTTCTTGAGCTCAAATTTCTTATTGCACTGTATTTACTTATTGTTTCTTTAAGACTTCATTTTTATATCATAGCACACCAACCTTTCAAAGTTGATGGTAACACTATGTCTCTGTTAAATGTTTTCTTGACATCTATATTTGAGCTTGGGCAAAATCTCACCTGAAGATGATCACGAAAGTGGGGTCACTTCCAGAATTTACAAGTATGATAAAGTCAAAATATTTGTCAAAACCAATCCAGGATTTAACACTAAATTTTTGAATTTTAAGTCATGCCAATGGCTTTCATAGAGATCGTTACAAAGAGATTATACAACATCAAAAAATGAACACACATTACAACATTCAAAAATTATAAACAACAAGAAGTAGTGTTCAGAAAACACATATGCCCCCGGTAGCATGGTTTGTCATGATACAATTTAACCATAATCACTTAGTACAAAAGGGAGAGATAAACCAATAAATAAGGGTAGCCAGAGTTATGTTACTTGTCTGGGTCATGTCCTGTGCACTGTTAAATAAGTGTGTAGACTTTCATGCCACTGCTCTTTGTAGAAACTGAGAAATATCCAACTCCCAAAAAAAGGTTAACTGGGCGGATGGATGGACGAATATACAGACGACGGTTCAATTACTAGATGCCAGAAAAGAAACAATTATTATTTTATGCTAGAATATTTTATGTTATAAATTTTAATCTCAGTTTAGTTGTTTTGTTTGAAATAAACATCCCTTCAACACATTTAGGGCAACATTAAGCTATTATAAATGGCATAACTTCTCCCATCTGGATAGAACCACATGAGCATTGTTGGTTACTGGAAAAATTCCTTCAATGTTTTTATTTTGATTTGGTTAGATGTATACAGTAATAAGTCACTTCTTTGGTTCGAAAAAGGGTACTCCTCTAGGCTAGTATATAGTAATGTATATCAGTAAATAGTTTTTCTTCATTCTTGTAATTTCCATAAGATTAAATAAAGTTGAAAACTGTCTAGCATTAATTTTGGGTACAATACCAGCAAAAAAAAACTTACAGCATCACCTGCTGTAGAATCCCCAGAGACAAATCGAGTACCAGCCCCATCGGCAGCTGCAGGCAAACAGACATGGAAAACAGAGTAATATGACATCATAAGTATATATTTTTTTTTTATATGAATTTAAACAAATGGAAAGACACTATTATTTAATCTGTTGTTGTTTTTTTCGTTAATACTTAAAAAAAAAAAACTGGAATGCAGGAATACAAATAATTGAAACTAAGACATAAAACTGAAACAAATTGACAAAGATTAACATTTCAGCTTAATAAAAACACTTAAGAATCACTTACACAGCAAATAACTGAACTTGCTTATACTGGGTTAATTAATATTATGTTGAATGTATTCAATAAGTTAGACAAAAGTTGACCAAAATACTAAGCATGGATTGATCAGGCTTTGAAAATATAAAGGATGAGCCAGCTCTGCCAGCTATTGATGTGATGTGTCTGATTAGGACCTGTATTATTTGCTTAAATGTAACATGATAAGAGTTCAGGTTATAATTACCAATAACTGCATATCCATCTTTAATGGAAGCAGGGAATGGCGGGAGTGCATCTGCTGCATACACGTCCTGGGAGAGGTACCGACCAAGGCAGTCTGGGAAATAAAAATCAGTAAAGAATTTTACAAATTTGTGTACAAATATTCATTTATATTTCACTATAATAATTTTGTGTACCTGAAATTAAGGAGGCACACGTATTCAATTGTTAATTTCAATTACATATCCTCTATATTTGAAGTAAGCTTACTATGATATTAACTTTAAGCAGAAACAATTTTTTTATTAATTTCAAAATCATCAATCATCATCATCATTATCATCATCATCATCATCATATTATCACCATCATCATCTTCATTTCCAATAATAAACACTGCCACCTTGGCACCTACCCTGTAGTTGAACCAGTTCCTCCGGGAGAATGTAGGCATGTTCCATCACTATGGCAACAGCTTGACTGACAGGAATCATGGGATATGGAGACTCACGGGGACGGTACGCCACACGACTCACATCCACCTGACCTAAACAAGAGCACAATGTGAAATATAGTAGGACCCAAAAGGTAAATTTTGGTTTAAAAAATGTAGATTAGATCTCTGTCAAATTAACACTCCTTTAAAAGGAAATGAGAAACATTATATTTACTTAAATGGAAAATAATGGAGAATCATTTTCCAACATCCTATTCACAATTTTGGTATTGAAAAATGAATTAGTTATCTTCCTTTGTTTAAAGGTCTAGCAATTTTATTAAATATTATTGTCTGTTTATTTTCATCATAATATTCAAGTGCTTTTTCTATTCTCACCTTGACAGTCTTTCATTTAAATGCTGAAGCCCGACATGTTTTCGAAAGTCAAAAAAAGTATAATTCATAAATTTTCTACAAATGCCTACCCACAAGGAATATAATACAAAATATTGAAATTAGGGATGTCAACGGCTATCCGGATATCCGGATATCCGTCCGAATCGTCGGATATCCGAATCGACTTTGGTATCTGGATATTCGCTTAAAAATGAAATATTTTAAACATTTAATTAAATGTTTTGGCCATTTTGCTAAGTTATCTTTCTGCTGTCGTGTCAGTGTGCATTCACACATACGCAGGTGTAACGGATTATCGACAGGTGGTGACAGGTGGTGACACGCAGTATTGTATATTTGGCTTCACAGTTTTAGAAATTTGCTAAAGCATGATGGTATGTATAATAACATGCTAATTAGCCGCCAACGTTTAAAGTTTCTACTGATCCATTTTGTTTAGCGAATACTATCTTTAATTTTCTTGATGAACTTCACAGTTTTAAAAGTGTGCTAAAGCTTATGTATGATAATTTGCCAATTAACAGCCATTGTTTGAAGCTATTACTTATTTATTCTTTTTGATTAAGGATTATTATCTTTAATTTTGTAAGTTCGGCTTTATTAAAAAGAGATAGAGCTACAATTATGTAGACAATTAACAGGTTTGTCGGCAAAGATCAGTTACTCATGTTTAATTAAGTCTGTTTGGATTGTATAAATGAATTGATGAATTTATTAAGTTTTCATTCGATCACGGTGATCTTGACTTATTCACATTGACATCCTAAACAAATCATTAGTTATGCCTTCCAAACTTCAGTCCGATGTTTGGCGACATTTTGTGAGGTCCGTAGACAAATCCAATGCAAAATGTAATTGCTGCAGCGTAGAGCTAAGGTATGGCAGCGGCACATCCAACCTCCGCAACCACTTGAAGAATAAGCACCCGTCTATGGTGGCGTCGGCGACTCCCGATACGAAGAAACAAGTGTGTATGACTGACTTCGTAAGCCCTCAAATACGAAAGCTGTCCACAAATGATGCTGAGCGCATTACCAACTCGTTTTATTGTTCGTATTTCATTAATTATTAAAATGATGAAGTGCCTATGCCTATGGAAATTTTGATTTAATTATTTCCATTAAAATGACGATTTAATTATGTCAATGGAAACGTTAGTAACCCCCCACACATCCGACTGCAACATCAGAATTAACTAAGATTTATATCCGGATATCCGGATATCCGTTCGGATTGTTCGACGGATATCCGGATACCAAATATAGTATCCTTTGACATCCCTAATTGAAATAGAATAATGATCTCATTTAAATAAATGTGGAATTTGTACAAACAAAATCAGGCCATTTCAACTGAGTCCTGTTACTTACTAGAATGTGTATGGCCATGAGGGCATGTATGGATATGCTGTACTGATGACGGGGTGACCTCACTGGTTGCTGCAGAGTGTAGGCTCATCTGTGGGGACATGAATCAGTCATGCATTAGTTATGCGTAAATTATGCATTACATAGAATATAAACTAATGCTTAGGAATAAAGTATGCTACACAAACAAAAAATATGGAAGTGTATTTTAAAGGTTATTTGACAAAAATGCTATAAATTACTGGTTTTAAAATAGCCCAAGATCATTAGTATTGTTGACTAGGTATCACACAAGAGCCTTCAATTTTTAACTATCTGTTTAAAGTGTTGACTAGTGATGTTACAGAACAACCAAACTAATGACTGGGAAGGCCATTTGAACATTCTTGCTGCTGTTATTTTATTAAAAAAACAATGCATTTAGAAAATTAAACTTTATGATTTAAATATAGGTTTTATATTTTATCTTTGAAAAACAAAAATCTTCATTTTTTTTTTTATTCTTATCAAGTTTTAAAATACATATAATTCATTTCAAACTTTAAAAAAAAACTTTGATAAAATAAAATAAAGAAAAAACTCTACAAAGACATAGGGCACTGTAAGTATGCATTTGTTAATTAATATTTAAAAACCCAAGTAACTATTGCTGTAAATAAAAACCAATGTGTAACAATTCTTGGCCATTTACAGCAATATTCTTACTTCATCAACTGTAGGTTTTGTTAGCAGCGACCATGCTGTATATACGTAATATTTTAGTTAAGGTTTGGTTCTCAAATATAGTTTATCAAATTTAAATATTTTTTCTTTGATAATTAAACTGATAGAATTTATTTAAATAAGCAAGTATTGTCACCTGTAACAGGCAAGATGTTATTGGGATTTAATAATAATAATAATAACAATAATAACAATAATAATAATAACAATAAATCATTAATATAATAATAATAATAATAATAATAATAAAAATAATAATCATAATCATAATCATTTATAATAATAATAATCGGGAAATTAAATAAAATTAACAGAAAGCGTATTTTAACATTTTATTAGAAACTAACTAAATTGCAGGTATACATGTATCTACATATTATTTAAAAAAAGCAAAATCTCACCCCATAATAATAACAAAAATATAATCTTATCTGTCATCCTTAGGTCAACAAAGAAACATACACCATGTATGTTTGTTTGTTTGTTTGTTTGTTTATTGAGTTTATTGTCCCACCAACAGTATTTCGGTTATCTGGAGATGGTGTCCACTTGAAGCGGATATAGTGCTGCCTTCACTGTGTATAGCATGCCGTGAACACCTGGCGTGATACCATACCCAATGATATTATCCTGACACTGGGTGAACCAGTCGCTGAACTACCCTTATATTTGCTTCAGGGTTCGCAAGGGAGCTATACCACTACCATTATTTACAACTTTGGTATGTTGCGGCCCAGGATTGAACCCAGGGTCTCCCGTACCTGGAGCCGATGATATACCGATTGCGCTACCGGGTCCAATTATATTTGTTTGTTCCTTTCATTGTTCTACAAATGTACCTTAAACATACATCTTGTGACCTATGACATGGAGATTGTTGAGGTATACATAAAGCATTATATGTATACACACAGGATATAAGAATATTGTCTGTGTGTAAATTATGAATACACAGTACAAAATAAATAAACAGAACATGGTAAACAATAATCAACACATGCTACTTAGATTCATACAAATTTGTTTAAAATATAGCAATTTTGCAGGGTCCTAATTAACTGGCAAGCTATTGCAAATCTTCTTGCATTATTTTTTTCCTTTCATACTTGCTAGATATATAAATTTTTCAAACTATATAGAAATATCAACCTCATTCTAATCTTGTTTGTCAACACAATTTACATTTCTCCTTTTTGTGGCAGAGGGTACTGTTATCAGAAAACCATGTGTCCTATGGAGATTGCTAAAGTATATGCACACCATAGTATCCAGTATGTCAAGCTATGGGGAAAATAAAACATAAACAAGTGTCAGAGTGGTGATTTGCATAAGCATAAGTGTCCTAGTTGATAATGAACATAAACATAACATAAATATTAACATATGTGTCCCAGCTGATGATTAATATAAATATGTCAGGGCTGATGACTTACATAAACACATGTGTCCCTGCTGATGATTAACAAAAATGTGTCGGGGCTGATGACTTACATAAACATGCCTGTCCTTGCTAATGATTAACATAAATATGTCAGGGCTGATTACTTACATAAACATGACTGTCCTTGCTGATGATTAACATAAATATGTCAGGGCTGATTACTTACATAAACATGACTGTCCCCTGCTGATGATTAACATAAATATGTCAGGGCTGATGACTTACATAAACATGCTTGTGTCTGCTGATGATTAACATAAATATGTCAGGGCTGATGACTTACATAAACACATGTGTCCCTGCTGATGATTAGCATAAATGTGTCAGGACTGATGACTTACATAAACACATCACATATGTCCCTGCTGATGATTAATAAAAATGTGTCAGGTCTGATGATTTACATAAACATGTGTGTCCCTGATGATGATTAACATAAATATGTCAGGGCTGATGACTTACATAAACATGCATGTCCCTGCTGATGATTAACATAAATATGTCAGGGCTGATGACTTACATAAACATGCATGTCCCTGCTGATGATTAACATAAATATGTCAGGGCTGATGACTTACATAAACATGCTTGTGCCTGCTGATGATTAACATAAATATGTCAGGGCTGATGACTTACATAAACACATGTGTCCCTGCTGATGATTAGCATAAATGTGTCAGGACTGATGACTTACATAAACACATCACATATGTCCCTGCTGATGATTGATAAAAATGTGTCATGGCTGATGATTTACATAAACATGTGTGTCCCTGCTGATGATTAAAATAAGTGTGTCAGGGCTGATGACTTTCATAAACATGCATGTCTCTGCTGATGATTTCACAAAAATGTCGGGGCTAATGACTTACATAAACATGCCTGTCCCTGCTGATTATTGACATAGAGGTTTTTGTCCCAGCTGATCATTAACATAAATGTAAGTGTGCCAGCCGATGATCAACATAAATGTAAGTGTCCCAGCTGATGATCAACATACATGTAAGTGATCAACATACATGTTAATGTCAGGGCTGATGATCAACATAAATGTAAGTGTCCCAGCTCTGATGATCAACATAAATGTTAGTGTCTCAGCTCTGATGATCAACATAAATGTAAGTGTCCCAGCTGATGATCAACATAAATGTAAGTGTCCCAGCCGATGGTCAACCTAAATGTAAGTGTCGCAGCTGATGGTTAACATAAATATAGGTGTCCCAGCTGATGATCAACATAAATGTAAGGGTCCCAGCTGTTGATCAACATAAATGTAAGTGTCCAAGCCGATGATCAACCTAAATCTAAGTGTCCCAGCTGATGGTTAGCATAAATATAGGTGTCCCAGCTTATGATCAACATAAATGTAAGTGACCCAGCTGATGATCAACATTAATGTAAGTGTCCCAGCTGATGATCATCATAAATATAAGTGTCCCAACCGATGATCAACCTAAATGTAAGTGTCCCAGCTGATGATCAATATAAATGTTAGTGTTTAGGTTGATGACTTAAGTTTGATAATCAATCCATAAACTCCTTAAATTTATTCCTTGTAAAATTCTCATAATAATAATAAATGTAAATCTATAAATAAATGATGGATTATTGTGACCATTATTCCTATTAATTAATTATACACAGATGCAATGTTAAAGTGAGGTTAAGGACATATAGGTTTCATTTAAACATTGGGAAGATCTATTGCAAAAGGTGTAGATTCAGAACAGTATATACAATGTACAGCATTTGTATTATTGAAGAAACCCCATTTACCAAAGGAATGGCATTCTCCTTTATAATCATGCAGAAATCAAGTGAACAAAGCTTAAGACTTTTATGGCAACACATATTGATTATAAACATCATAACGAAATAGTTAACCTTAAATACAAATCAACTTTTGTTAAAATATGTACAAAAGACAAATATGGCACAATGTAAATGCTAATCAAAAAATTTGAGCCTTTGAGAACTATCTTAGCTTCAGCATGAATTATTGTGCTTGGTTCTGGGACTGCTGACATGTGACAAAGAATGAAGAGAGATCACCAAAGTTTCCATAGCATGGCATCCCCTCTGCATCCAACGCTACTATTGGTACCCGTCCTGCAACTGAAGTCTGTAACGAAGATGGGACATGTTGGGGAACCAGATGAACATGCTGCTGGGCACTGACCATATCCTGTGTCACATGACCACCTTGGCTCACATGACCTCCTGGCAGTGACATTACTCCCATGTCCTCTCCACCTAAACTGCAGACAGCACCATTTGAAGTAAAGGTCACCTGACATTGATTGGCCATATGACCTAATCCTGACTGATCAATAATTGTGTCTGCAACTTGATCATCCTGTTTCTGAATATTAAATGCTGATGAGATGTTTTGTCCAGCACCCATTGTCTGCATGCTGTTTTGCAGGAAGTCAGTAGCTGAGCCAAACACTGCACTTACAGGAGTACCATCATAGTAGGTGACTATATATCCACTAGAGTTACCCCCCATAACTCCATGGCTCCCAGCTTGAGCCCCATCAGCAGTGGGCCCAGCAGAGGTACCAGCCATGGAGACCTGAACCATGGATATCTCCAAATTTCTTGGGTCCACTTCCACTTCCTCTTCCTTTCCAGCTACATTTGCACCATCAGATACATCTCCATCCAGCTGACTTTTCTCAAGAGTTGAGCGAACATCCTGATCACGCAGTGACTGTCGCTTTCTCTTGTTCTCTACAAATCTATTGATCCTGTTGCATGATGGCACAACTCCACCAACTGATTTCCTCCTCTGCTCGATTAATTTCTTGATGGTGACACTCTGGAGACAGTGTCTGCTGGAGTACTCCAAGATAATGTCCCTGGTATCTTCGTCCAGTCTCTCCTTGCCTGCAGGCAGTGTCCACCTCACGTTAGATTCGACAGGGACATGACAGCCAGTGATTTGTATCCTCCACTTGTCAAGGTCACTCAGATAAAGCTTCCACGTGAGCATGAGAGAGCAGTTGTGACGATCCTGCTTGTGTTTACTACCTGGGCAATCTGAATTTAAAAAAGAAACTTGAAGCTTTTTGTGATGCATTTTAACTTATTCATAAAAACAGAACTTAAAAAGAAGTAAAAATAATACAAGAAAAATTCTTACAAAGTCTCCTCAAAGTTATTCAATGCCAGATTATTCATTTGTTCATTGTCAACTTGCCATTTCATGTTTAATTCCAGCTTTTAATTATTTAATATTTTGACAATAACTTTTTTTTATTTTCATTACATAGACATTAGATACAGATACAGTGACAATGGAAATATTAACACATTTAACTTAGAGAAAAATAGTTAAATATCAACTGAGAACTTCTTTATTTGCTGTAAACAAGATGTTGGGAATATATAATCATTAAACCATTAACATAAAACACTATCAAATCCCTTTAACAAAAACACACCCCATTCCTAAAGCTGTTTCCAGCAAGTAAATGGTTAAAACAGCTCCTGCCTCCTCCTATAATAGGCTCTTACTTACCTTGTATACACTTTCCGTAGCCTCCACATTTCCGGAGACAGTTCCCATGTCCTGGGCACCACATATACCAGTTGACCACGTACTCATCTCTTGCCAAACCTTGCTCAAACTGCTCACGTCTCTTCTTGCCTTCCTCCGTAAACTCAAAGTAATCATCAATCCTGTTCTTATCATTTATATAGCCATTTCTTAGATAGCTTCCCTTATCCACAGCTGTGGGCTGTCTCCGCAGAATCACAAGATTTCGTTTAACTTCTCGTTTCCCTTTGTTGAGATATATTCCGTTTATCAAAGGATGGTTTTGACACCATATTTTAGCAGACTTTCCAACTTGAGCAAAGTTCACCTCAGCATCTTTTGAATGCCTTTTAGGCTTGGTGGAAAGTATTCGAAATGTTCTTTTGGCTTTTTGTGCATTCTTCTGTTCAGAACCTTCATCCACACTATAATCATATTTGTCAGATTCATTGCTGTCTTGTACAATATCTTGCTTGACATTTTCATATGCCCTCGTGTTATCACATGCTGCACTAGTTTGTTGCTGTCCTGTGTTTGAACTTTTACTCATCTCACATAAAATCTGGGCATATTCAGACTCATTGCCCTCTTGTATATGACCTGTGGTTTCTTGACATTCTCCTTTATCATTAACTTTTATGGCCATTTCATCTGACGATGCAACAACGACTTGATGAACCACCCTTTCATTTTCAGCACATTCACCATGAGGGACCACCATACCTTCAGCACTGATTATAATGTCACTTGGGATTTGATGATTCTCAATGTCTCCTGCATCTGTTTCCTTAATTGTCATATTCACATCATCAGCAGGTTCAACACTGTCTTCTACATCCATATCACAATAGAGTTCAGTATCTTCATTATCATTTTGTACCATGGATTCTTTCTCTGCATGTTCCAATTGTTCAGTAGGTGTTTTAATGCTATATATATAAGTAGTAACTCCACTAGCACTAGAAGGTTCAGACACTGAAACAACACCAGTCTCCTTTACAGGATTACATATGTTCTTGTCAACTTCCAAATCACTGTGATGGATCTGAGATGTTTCTGACAACACAACATCTGAAGTCAAAGAATGAGCAACTGAATACAGCTTGCGCTGCGCTCTAGTTCGAGGCATAGCTCTGCTCTGAGGAGAGATACCTTTGTCTCTCTCAACCACCGTCTGTATAGACTCTTGAAACAAGGTGTTTTCCTTATGCTGATCTGATCTCAATAACTTCTCCCTCAACTGTCTTTTGTTTGCAGAAGATCCTGAACTGCAAGCATCAGTAGTTTTCCTCCGTCGTCCGTGGTTTTGACGATTGTCATGTTCTTTCCAGCTTGATGATGCCACTTCGTTTACTGATAAGCCACATCCGAGTCTGTCAGTTCCAGATGTCTCTAATGTTTGTGTTGTCTGGAATGATTGCAGGAAAAGTGTCAGTTGAAGCTTGTGTTGACAAGAGCTATCTTGCCTGTGGCATGTCATACGAATGTTGTAAAGCATGTCTTTTTGTCACAAATTTTTGCCATATTCTTCTCAGTAAAGCATCCGACTCCTTTCCAAGTGTAAAGATGAGTTATACATGAGTAAGCCCTAAACTTTGTTTAACCACTGGAAGTTCTCCATATATTGGTAAGACACAATAATAAACTAAAGTTTACATGTTATTGTTTGTCATTCACTTTTGTTTATTGAGCCTTTTTTTCTCAGACTATCAGCAGAATTAACTGTTTAAATGAGAAAACATGTAAGTGATTCTACAGCAATAAGAAAAAACACAAAATGTCAATTAATCTTTTAAACCACAAAATGGAAATTATCTTTTTACTTGTTTACTTTGTAGAGAACAAAGATGTCAAAACTTAACTTCAATTAATTTAATGTTGCATGAATCCAAGGTTTATAAAATATTATTAAAGAGAGACTTCATCAAGCATAACAACTGTTTACATTTCTTTAAGACCAAAGCTTCCACTTTCATAAGCATATAGAGAAATCTGGCCAATCATAGAAATGGTCTAAAACTAGGGTCTGAAACTTAATACCCATTAACAATGATCAGTATTTTAAAAGTCTCTATACTGGTACTATAAGCCCGATAACTTATAAAAGGTCCTTATTATTTGTGACAATCTTAAGATATGGACCTTAATCTGTTTAGACGAAACTGAACAGAGGAAGTACTCATAAAGTATTCATAAGGAACCGTAGTCATTTTTTCTGATTTAACCTAAGAAATTCCCTTAAATCTAAAAGTACTTCCTTAAATGTAAGAAAATATCTTAAGTTTCGTTCATAAAACACTTAAATCCTATAAACTTATGGCAAATTTTGAAATTAAAGGAAATTTCTTAGTTTAAGTAAAAAAAGATAATCATAATAATAATAACACAGATTCTTTATAAAAATTATCCCTGGCTTAGGCCAAGTCAGTAGATCCCAATCAGCCAGCTTCCAGAGCTAATGATCAAGACCTGTATTATTTTTTGCTAAGTCTCTAACAAGGAAGGTAAGTAACAAATGCAGCATGATTAGAGATTGGCTTATTACTACATGGAAGAAGCAAGAGCAAAGATTCCAGAAGAGAATGGGGATTGGGATTTGCCGGCAATTTTGCCAATACTGTGCAGCGACATTTCTATCATTAAAGCACAGGGGCACTTATGAGGTTCCTAGGGACTAAACCTGGTCTGTCTATTATACTAACACCAACAGTCTGGTGTAATGCTGTTCCCTTAGTCCTGAGCATTAGCCCGAGGGAAACCACTAATACCAACTTTAAAGTCTTTGGTTTGACACGGTCGGGGTTTGAACCCGGGACCTTCGATCCGCATGCCGACACTCTACCTCTTGAGCTATTGCGGCCAGTCCAGAAGAGAATAGTTAGAGCAAATAAACAAGGGGTCGGAGGGGTAAAACAGATTCACTACAAAACAAATGTGACTAAGATTTTACAGGCTAAACTGTGGCTTACCTTTGATAGATCAGGTAGAGCCTGCACCTGTTTGTGTGTGGATGTCACTTCCTTTTTATCCCCTCGCAACAGACTGACGGCATGTGGTAAGGCAGGCAACACAAATCTAAAACACTCCTGGAACAATTATACAGGCAATACTGAGTTTATTGTTCACCTAGTTATTGTGATACCACAACCATTGAACCTTGTCATAATAGAAATATGAATACAAAATATGTATCCAAAAAGAATTGTTAATATTTAACATTGAATAAAAATGCACCCAAAAAATGTTAATATAGTAAGAATAAAATCACTGATCAACTAAATATTTTTATGAAGAAGTGACTCAAAATGTAAATAAACAGTGATAAAAATCATTAATAAGAATATGATGTGAAGCATATCAATTATACTTAATTATGATAACCTTGTTTATTCTTCATATAGTCATAAATTAGTCTAGTTATAAACAGAAAACAGTTCTAATCAAGAATGTATTGTATCGTAAAAAATCTTATCAAGATATAAACTGACAATATGTATCTTATCATGGAGGGAGTGTACCATTGCAGCTCTAGTTTAAAGTATTAAGGTCAATCAAAAATGAGCAAACAGTGAACTATGTATTAATAAAATAAACAGAACAATTATACACACACAGTAAACCAAGCTTACCTCTGAACCCTTCTTACTTCCTGGCAGGTTGATGATAACTGTAGACCCTCGAATTCCACATGTCAGTCTGTAGAGGAAAATGACATGTGTCTATTGAAAAAGATCATTGATATTTTGCAATTAAACATACTTTCAGACTAAAACAGGCCTCATTGCCAATGAATGTAATTTTTTGGAAGATTAATCAATCTTTAGGAAAATGCATTTCCAGGACAAATTGTCATAAACATTGTCAGATGAAGACCCACCCATTGGCATAAACAGTAAAACATTAGCTGTAAATTAATTGTCAAATGAGGACCAACCCAACCCAGTAAAACATTGTCAGTCGAGGACCTGCATACTGTCATCAGCTGTAAAACATTGTCAGACGAGGACCCACCCATTGTCATAAACTGTATAACATTGTCAGCTGAGGACTGACCCATTGTCATAAACTGTAAAACACTGTCAGCCGAGCGCCTACCCATTGTCATAAACTGTAAAACTGACAAGCAAAGAACCACCTACTGTCATAAACAGTAAAACATTGTCAGGTGAGTACCTACTCACTGTTAAAACTGTAAAACATTTTCAGATGAGGACTCACCCATTGTCATAAACAGTAAAACACTGTCAGGCAAGGTCCCACCTACTGTCATATACTGTAAAACATTGTTAAGCGAGGTCCCACCTACTGTCATAAACTGTAAAACATTGTCAAGTGAGGACCCACCTACTGTCATAAACTGCAAAACATTGTCAGGCAAGGACACACCTATTGCTATAAACAGCAAAACATTGTCAGGCAAGGTCCCATCCATTGTCATAAACTGTAAAACATTGTCAGGCGAGAAGGACCCACTCATTGTCATAAGCTATAAAACATTGTCAGACAATGACCCACCCATTGTCATAAACTGTAAAACATTGTCAGGCGAGGAGGACCCACTCATTGTCATAAGCTGTAAAACATTGTCAGGCGAGGAGGACCCACTCATTGTCATAAGCTGTAAAACATTGTCAGGCGAGGAGGACCCACCCATTGTCATAAGCTGTAAAACATTGTCAGGCGAGGAGGACCCACCAATTGTCATAAACTGTAAAACATTGTCAGGCGAGGAGGACCCACCCATTGTCATAAACTGTAAAACATTTTCAGGCGAGGAGGACCCACCCATTGTCATAAACTGTAAAACATTGTCAGGCGAGGAGGACCCACTCATTGTCATAAGCTGTAAAACATTGTCAAGCATGGACCCACCCATTGTCATAAACTGTAAAACATTGTCAGGCATGGACCCATCCATTGTCATAAACTGTAAAACATTGTCAGGCGAGGAGGACCCATTCATTGTCATAAGCTATAAAACATTGTCAGACAATGACCCACCCATTGTCATAAACTCAAGAACACTGTCAGCTGAGGACAAACCCATCTACAGGTGTTTTGCCAGTTTTGCCAGTCTCAGAACACATCTGGCTAGCAGTACATGATAGGAGATTAAGCACTGCTACAATGCAATATGAAACTTCTCTTGTTTTGTTACAGCGATTGTTCATGCTGATAAAAAGATGTTTAAATACTTAACAAATGTTTGAATTGACACCTCCTTACTTCAAAACTTGTAAAATCTGCAAAATGATTGGTATTCTGACAACTTTCAATAAAAATTATACTTTAATAAAAAAATGCCTTTTATCTAACATATTACTTTCTTAGTTCTTTTTTAATAATAACATGTACCAGTACCATGTACAAGTCATTATAATGAAAAACAATTCACTTAGTTGCAATCACTACAAACGTTTTAGAAAAGTTGTTGTTTGACAATTATAACCAATAATTAATTGTTAGCCCTTAAAAGAAATGAACATTTCAAGAAATCTAAACTCTTAACCTGCTATATGTGAATTGATCTGGCTTAGGCCACCAGTGTAGGTTCTGAACCACTGTGACTGTAAGATTGATGTCAGCAATATTTGCTGCTGGGTCTACAGCCATATATTTTTTTCTGAGTTTCATAGCTTTATGTGTAGTTGAACAAAAATTGTTTTGTATTCCTTCTTTTTGTTTATAAAGGGCTGTTACTTTACTATTTCAAATAATACTTTCTTACCCTGCTTTAGGGTAGGTATTTAGAAGATAGTCGCAGTAGAAAAATGAAAAATGTTTTCCATTTTTTAAACCCACAAGGGAGATAACTTTTTTTTTTCATTTAAAAATTGGGGAATAGCTTATAAACAAATAAAGCATGATAAGAGTTAAACATCATAAGAAG
The DNA here is from genome assembly GCA_007844125.1 of Sinonovacula constricta. Classification (NCBI taxonomy): domain Eukaryota; kingdom Metazoa; phylum Mollusca; class Bivalvia; order Cardiida; family Solecurtidae; genus Sinonovacula; species Sinonovacula constricta. Next base: position 49,408,011 of record CM017557.1, read on the forward strand.
ATTCCGATTCCCTGCTACACAGGCAAAGTAAATACAGATCATAGTGTTAAAACTCACTACAACAATAATAATACAATACAGTATGTTTATTGATCTAAATAAGGCCTCTAACCCATAATATTAAAGTCCATTACAGTATATTTAATCTTTAGTGTTATCTTTACATATATAGAGGACCTGATATGAGTGTTCATAAGATACTGAAAATATTAAACGATTTGGATGAAATGATACGAAATGAGGGTCAGCTGGGTTTAATATTTTCAGTATCTAATGAACATGAATATCAGATTCTATTTATCACATAACTAAAATATCAGCAGTTTTTTGTTTACAATACATTATCTTTTTATAGAATGAAACAGTCGGCGTTGACATGTGTAATTCGGTTTGGGAGAATCTGCACAAAAAATAGTTCCACTCTTAACACGATCATTATCCATAAAAAAAAAAGGGAACAGATTCATTTAGATGCATAAAACGGCGACAACAAAGTGATCAGGAAATGGCATATACACTACACATAACTACTATAACTAATTAGTGTATTACCAAAAATAACGCATGAGTGTTACCTCATGCTCACGCGATAGATTATGTGATAATATATTATACTGTCACTGATGTTTGAAATTTGTGAAAAGCAGAAGATTTACTGAAGATTAAATATACCGTGTTCAATGACTGTGTAATGTTTGTTGACAGTTCAGCCAATGACTACAATACATTTATAAACATGGTACAGACAACAGAACATATAAAAGTTGTGACCCCTAAATGTTGTAATGTATGTAGTTGTAGTATAAAGAACACCAGCATAAATTTATATGCTAACAACAATACATAAACACATGTTAAAAAGTTTGTGAGCATTTACCAATGTGTTGTGCGTCAAATGTTCACAATGGTGCATTAAATAGCCTTGTTAATGTTAAACTTCATACCATTTATTTCATATCTAAAAAATACATTTTTTTTTCATTCTATATGAAATGTTATACAATAAAGCATATCAAAACTATTATTTATAATTGAAATTAGTGTTTAAAATTTTAAAAAAGAACACAATATACACCTATATATACTTGTACACATAAGAAGCTGCGATACATACACAACAGTTAACATGATCACTAATTAGTTACAATATTTAGCAAATTATAAATATGCTTTGCATTTTTTCTAATAGATTCAACATTGTTACTTCTCAAAAGTAAATGGAGTACCTGGAGAGCATGGCCATGGGTGTGACATCAAGGGACGCTTTGATCATTGCAATGGTGAGTCCGGGAGCTTCTCTCTCGATCACAGATTTGGTCACCTCAGGAGTGATGTCCCTTGGGGCAAACCCTGTTCCTCCGGTGGTGAAGACTATGTTTAATTTCTTATCATCACACCACTCTAGCAATTTGGCCTAAAACAAAGCAGAAATAATATACAATAAATAATCTAAACTTTTAAATAATGGTACATATGATGATTTTGTCTAGTTACATTTTAAATAGCAACTTTGCCAGAAAGAAAACATAAATGATACATAATAAATAATCTAAATTTTAAATACTGGTACATATGATGATTTTGTCTTCATCTGGTTTTAAAAAGTTAATCTAAAATTTAAAGGCATAATTATTCTTGAAACTAGAAGCCCCATCAGCAAAGTATGAGGGCTGATGATCCCTTACAGCTTTTGGTGGTTAATTTTTATGTTAGTTTGTTTTTTGTTACATCGCACCAACACAATTATGGTCATATTAGCAACATCCAGCTAATTACTGGTGAGGAAGACCCCAGATTATGCCTGGGTAGAACCACCGATACACAACAGGTGAACTGGAAAACCTTCTCACATGTAAGTTCTTACCCTGACTAGGACTCGAACCAACATGGCTGAGGAGTTACAAGTCAGCAAATCTAACCGCTCAATTTTTAATGACCATCTCTTATATTTTGCATTTTCCATTGTTGCCTTACAGCTTCAATTGAAACAAAAAAACAAACTGATAGAATCAAGATGTCATAAATGAAGACTGATTTTTTTATTACAGAAACATTTTCTAGAACTCTGATGGAATGAATATTTTATTTACTGCCAGTGTCTGCATATCTATAATAATAAGAAATAAATGAAACATTTAGTTTAGAAGCATCTTATTCTACCATTCCAAATGAGTTACTAGAAAGCATTAGAAAATTTAATAATTACACGTGCCACGTCGTGGCCTTATTTTATAGACAGAATGACTTTAAGACTGATAAAGAACAGATCAATAAGGCTTAAATAAATATGATAGAGCCAGATCACAGGTAGCTGGCTGACCGGGATCTCCTTAATTTTCTGCCAAATCTCTAGCAAAATGTCTAAGCACCTTTGCATGTTAGGACAGAATAGGATAAAATTTATTTTGAGTCGACAAGATTTCAACAAGTAGCAAAAGCACTAATAAGCTTTTTCAACCGACTTTTTAGGTATTATAAATATAATTTACCTAACAACTTTCAACAAATCTAGAGGTCTAATTTTGCAAACAAATGGAACATTAACAATCTTTACCATCAAAATATAATCTGAATTTTAAAAGTATTACAAAAATGTTTATGTATGAAGTCATATTTGGCTTTGGAAATAAGTTTAGATCCAGTCCAGCTAGCTAGTAAGAGCTGTCTGATCAGGATCTGCACTATCTGCTGCTAAGTCTCTAGTCTCTAGAAGTATATCTAGTAAATATTGCATGTAGATGTAAGCAGACGACAACAAACATGTATGGGTGATTCGTGAAATACAGCCAGATAAAGAACAAAACACTGGCAGATGGTACACCGTACCTTGATAGCAGACTCTTCATCAGGAACCACTGCCTGCTCTGCCACCACACCATTGTTGCTGTAATTAGGTATATTTGTTGTTATATATATATAGTAAATGATAAAAACATTATAAAAAAAAATTATTATAAACTTTTCACACGATTCAAGATTGATACATGATCTGTCTATTTAAGTTTAAATAAAAGTTTCAATAAGTGAATCCAATATTCATCATGGTTTATCACTCGTTTGTTTTTTGCTGCATCATACAGACACAATTATAATCATATTGGTAAAGGAAGACCCCAGACTTATGCCTGACTTAATAGAACCATTGGTGCACTGCAGATTATTTTAACTGTGACAAGTACTTTGCCTAACTTTGCTCTACTTTATTCTAGTTTACTTTTACACACTACATTATTTATTCGTTTATTCATTTATTTATTTATTTATTCATTTATTTACTTACTTATATATCTTGATATCTAAACAAAAAGTATAAAACTTAGAATAAGTATCGATTATTGACAGTTTCAGCATGATGAGGATTAAAACTATTCAGACCAGTGCAGAACTCACATCAGTGTCTGTGTCAGCTGACATAGGTTGGGTCCACTGGTATCCATACAAGTTCCCGCATGGCATGTGTCACTCACTGAAATGAAAAAAGCGAATAAAAAACAATCTATGTCTTTTATTTTTTTCTGCTTTCAACATTCCATGAACAATAGATCAGAAAGATGATGCAACAAAACATAATGACTTGTTAATTAGGCTTAAATATAAAAAAGAACAACAGATGTTCGAACCCTTATAAAATCCCCCCAGGACAAAATCCCTCCCAGGTGCACATAATTCCACCCTTGGATTTTCAAGGCCGACAAAATCCAGGCCGTGAATTTTCCTAGGTGGACGAATCCCTCCCATACATTTCTGATCAAAATGCACCTAAATAGAAGTCAAAATGTACCCTTCTAAAATTTTATATTTTACATGATTTTTACAAATGTTAAATAATATTATATGATTCTGACAAATGTTAAGTAAAATAAATTATGCTCTATTTTATATGGCAAAAGGGTGTGAATGTAAAGAGGTGTGAATATGTGCTGGTCAAAAAATTTTACAGTAAGTAATTAGAAATGTACAAACTGCTGTATTCATTTATGTGTATTGGTGGAATTAGAAAAATAAAAGAAGAGACTTTAGCCATAATAAGTTTTTCTACCTTTTTTCTTGCTGTCATACTTAAAGGACAACTTACAAGAAAAAATAGCTGCAAAAATTAATTGATTTATTTTCCGAATGATATTTAACTGTTACAAGTAACTATTAAACTGTTGCATGAACTGTTATAAATTGCAATGCATAGCATATGCAAGAAAGCATTTTGACACATATAAAAAATATCATGTCTTTTAACATACACAATATACAAATACTGTAAGTTAACGTAAAGGGAAAAAGAGAAACAATTTACAATATAAAACAGGTTCATTTGCATATTTAATTAATATAAATAATAAAATTAATCCAAAACAATTCTTCAATGTTGATAAACAATGAAGACATTAATTCAAATATTAACTGTATTTACTATTTTACAAAGGTACGTATTTTGGGGTACGTTTTGACTTCTACGTGGGTACGTTTTGACCAGAAATATATGGGTACGTTTTAGTTTGGGTACGTTCTGACCTGTTCCAGTGACAAAGAATTTAAACTCTTGCACTTGCAAATGAACTTGATCGTAAATCCTGAAAAATATCCCATTGAAACATCAGATTTAAAGTGTATTCTGTTAATAAAGGACTGTTAATACACTTTTACCTGTCAAAACTCCAACATGAATGGAACTCGACAATTCTCCCGAACTCTGCATCGTCGCCATTTTGTTCCACCTAACTGCGTTGATCATTGCGAGTTATTCCCCTTAGAATCGCAAAGCGTGACACTTTATGACACAAAATGGTATGTTAATATCATCATTTCATTCTCTATTTTATAATCTGTGATAATATTGTTAGTGTTTGTTACTTACAAAACATGACTAAATTTTACTTAGGAGGAAATGCAAATTATTTTCTATCCAATGACAAATTTCATGATATTTCGCGATTTGTTTTTATAAACAATAGTTAGGATGGACCACCGTATTATCGTCGTACTTGTTTGACTTATCTATAATGTGTATGCATTACAAAATCAACTTGTAAACTTTGAATTTGTAAAGGACAACTAACCTCTAAAACAAAAAATTACCATAAAATCAACTTATTTTAGGAAATCTAGGTCAAAGCCATTCTGTATTGATGTGCATGTTGAAATATTCGGAATACGTCGGTAATAGAGATGCGTCGATAATACCGAGTTCGAGTATAACACATGACAGGGGTCCGACAGTTTACCCTCGGAGTCCTACTACTATAGTACTACACAAACACCAACTGATGAAGATAATAATTAATAATAATAGCAATAATAATAAAAATAAATAAAAAATAGTAGAAGTAGTAACGCAAACGTAATAAAAATTACCAACCCTATGATTAGCGTATTTTTCCTACAACAACAACACAAAATAATAATGCAAATCACAAAATAATTATGCTAATGTTTACAAAAACATGATAACAAAAGTAATAATGTTCATAAAAGTCATAATGAACATTAATATGTGGCCTGTTTGACCGATTTCCCAGGGCATTGTGGCCGGATTTACTTTTTTGTAGCCGGATTTGTTTGTGGCGGGATTGGCTGTAACTCAGCTAATATATGTTACAATATCTGACCTCTTTTGGAGTTATGTGTCATTGTGTGCATAATTCCTGTAGAAAAACATTGTACTTTAGTCTAATCTTTGATGATTTTCAACAGTATCTCAATTTTTGGGCCAGTAAAACTCGTTATTACTCAACACTTGACAGACCGGCCGCAATAACTGAATTGGTAGAGCTTCGGCTTGCGGATAGGGAGGTCACGGGTTCAAACCCTGGCAGGGTCAAACCCAAGACTTTTAGGTTGGTAGTAGTGGCTTCCCTCCTAATGCTTGAGGCTGAGGGGACAGCATTAAGCCTAACACATGGACCAGTCAGGTTCAGTCCCTGGACATCTCATTAGTGCCCCTGTGCTATAATTATAGAAATGTTGCTACACAGTATCGGCAAAAATGCCAGAAAATCCTGTCACTCTACAGACAGGTATAGAACAATAGTAAATAGAATTTTGCGAGATCTGTTCATGTAACAATAGTTTATTAAGATGTTTAATAAAAATATTTTTGTTCCAAATTGTCGGATATCACCTTTAAAATATACCACATCAGAGCTGATTACCTGGATGATCATATAATGTTATCTCCAAAGTAAGTGGTCACATGGTTTTTCTTAGTTAAAAAAGCTGTGCAAAGAGGAAATATATTTTTGTAATGTATTTATCTAAATTAAACAACAATGCTAGCAAAACATGTTATGTGTACACACAATTTAGGGTTGTTTGACCGGACCTGGTAGAGCAATCGGTAGAGCGTCAGCTCCAGGTACGGGAGATCCCAGGCCGCGACATACCAAAGTCATTAAAAATAGTAGTGATTTAGCTCCCTTGCTAACGCTCAAGCAAATATAAGGGTAGTTCCACGACTGGTTGGCCCGGTGTCAGGATAATGTGACTGGTGTGGTATCATGCCAGGTGTTCACAGCATGCTATACACAGTGAAGGCAGCACTATATCTGCTTCAAGTTGACACCGTCTCCAGATAACTGAAATACTGTTGGTGGGACGTAAACCCAACAAATAAACAATTTAGGGTTGCTCAAAACACACAAAAGTAATAATAATAATAATAATATGTCTCTGGTTAAACTTACTTATGGCCATATTAACTTATTTTGTCACTAACATGATCCCAAAAAACATGCAAATAATAACAATAATTACATGTTTCTACTTTAGCTTTATTATGGAGGGATTGACTTGTTATGTGGCTGATTTAACCAAAATCCACAACTCTACTGGCCAGTTTGAATTTATTATAAAAATTTGAATTTTTTTTTTGCCGAATAAACACCTGTAAAGGCTGACCAGGCTACTTTTCCCTACTTTTTAAAAAAACAGCTCTAAAATCACTACTTTTTTGTATATCATGCTGTCAAATCGTAAAAGAACATTTTAAACAAGTCTTTTTTTTTCATGATTTTCAACAAAGTCATAACAATTTTTTACTTTTACATTGTAAATGTTAGTATATTTAAGGTTGTATCATTGATGGAGGCCCACAGATCACTTCATGGACATTGTTCTTGTGTGACTGAGTTGGATAGATGGCTCTACAGCAGACATTCTGTAAAGTTGACCAAACCACACGAACAATAGCCTGAAGTACTGTGGTCTTCCTTTTGCTGTTCAGTATGTGGTGTTCTTTACCCGATTCTTCGGAGCAACAGTAAGAAAAAGCCCTGCTATCCCTACTTTTCGGCTGCAAAATCCCTACTTTTGCCCTAATTTTTTAGGAAAATTGAACCCTACTTTTGCCCTATTTTTTTGCAAGGAAGGACACTGGTCACCCTGCCTGTAGGTAAATATGTATGCATGAAGATACATTATCTCAATATTCACCCTCCTGACATCACCCGCCAGATTTTTTTTCCTTTTTACTTTCTGAGTGTTTTTGTTTTAATTTTTTAGGGGAAAACAAAACGTACAACAAAGTATGCTGAAGTGAAAAGGGTGTTGAGTTTGAAAGATTCACGAATGTATGTATTCCTTTCATAGTAAAATGGTTTCATTTATTATAGAATTTTTTTTTATTGCTATGATTAAACATTAATTCTAAAATGATTTTTTAAATTTATAACTTTATATAACCTTTTATCTATTTCAATGAAATTTGAATATTAAAAGAATATTGAAACTAACATTTTGTCTAATAAGTTTGGTAAATTAAAATATAGTACACAAATTAACTTTCTTAATTGAGTCATACAAAAATTTCTATATCCAACAAATTGATAGTTTATTAACAAATTATTGTGTTCATTTTCAGCAAAAAGAAAGACCGTGATATGAAGAAAAAGAACAAGGAGCGAAAGAAAAAGAATCCTCAGAATATAACAGAAAGACATGTGTAAGTCAGGATGAGTAATTTAAGATGGAAGAAACTTTATATTTTTATTCAATATTGGTTTTATGTAACATTCAATGAAGTGATTAGAAGATGTATGTTATAATTGGTCAGTAGCTGATATGTTCAAACATTTTTTTTATTTAATTTTGTATATATTTAAATATTATCATCACTGGTAAAAAAAATAACTGAATTTTGACATATTTTGATAGCAATGTGCAGGTATTATTGTAGGAAGTCTTTATTGGCCAATGTTTGGGTAGAACCACGGCAACAACAGAGAAAGACATCATTGCCGCAGACCAGCCGCAATAGCTCAGTTGGTAGAGCGTCGGCTTGTGGATCGGGAAAACGCAAGTTCAAACCCCAGCCGGTCAAACCAAAGACTTTAAAGTTGGTAGTAGTGGCTTCCCTTCTAACGCTAAGGACTAAGGGGACATCATTACGCCTGACTCATCGGTGTCAGTAGAATGGACCGGCCGATTCAGTTCCTGGGCACTTCCTACTTGTCCCTGTGCTTTAATGATAGAAATGTCACTGCACAGTATTGGCGAAAATGCCGGCAAATCCCAAATTTCTCTCATTGCTGCAGACATTAAGTTGTTGCCTTAATATGTGCTTAAACACAGAAGAGTTTTTGTTCTGCTCTACCTCAGTCTTATTAATACTAAGTATATTATTTTTAAATTCTACATTATTAGCTGGTAGAAACTAATACCATAATAAACTGCAAAGTGTACAAATGAATTCCATAGATGATTAACCGTTTATTGATTGACTAGTTTCACCATGTAACTCTTAAATTTGCATAATGTCTGCAAGCCAATATACACAGTAATGCATATATTTTAATATTTTTCAGACCCCAGGCATCTTCAGCCTTGTTTTTCCGCTACAACACGCAGCTTGGACCACCATACCATGTACTTGTTGACACCAACTTCATCAATTTCTCCATCAAGAACAAGATAGATATCATTCAAGGAATGATGGACTGCTTGTATGCTAAATGTAAGTCATTAGCAATTACCCTGACTTACCAATTTTGTTCATAATTATTTTTAAATCAAATAATAGATAACCTAATTAAATCGTCCATAATCATTTTAAACTGAATGATTAATTACTTAGTATAGCTATTCATAATTGTTTTTAACTGAATATTAGATTACTTAGTGTATTTGTTCATCATTATTTTGATAATTTTGTTGTTATTTTTTTGTTGTTGTTTTTTAAATACATGACAATGACTAATTATGATCATTATAGTGACATCTGGCTATTTGGTGGAGGAAGACCCCAGACAAATGTCTGGGTAGAACCACAGGTGCACCACTAGTCAGCTGGAAGACTTTCCCATATAAAGTCCTTGCCCCGAATGAGACTCGAACTCATGCCGTGAGAGGCTAAGCAGTCAGAGTAGTTACAAATCGGCGACTACCACTAAGCAGCAGGCACCTCAATAATTATTTTTTAACTGAATAGTAGATTATTTAGTGATATTGTCCAGAATTAGCCGTAATCCCCATAAAACATTTCATCAGCAACAGCTATAAAATGTCACTTAGAAGCCATCTTCACAAAGCAGTTGGAATAAGTATCTGCATTATGGGATTTGGCAAGGAATCCGTATGTGCTATACCAGAGAAACCTTAGAATGGTATACCAGAATATATGGTAAATGAATAATGCTGCCCAGAATATGGTGCTGTTAGATGTCTTTTCAGTTTTAAATTGTTTGTGCACAAGTGGGAAAAAAAACAAAGATCATTGCCCTTCACTACCCACCATGTGTCGGATCTAGGTACAGTAGGTCCTGGCTTCGTTCCCTGGCCATGACATACCATGGTTGTTAAAAATGATAGTGATATAGCTCATAAGCCAAAAAAACAAACAATTATATTCAAAAATTAGTAGTTTATCTTTTGTTGTAGACTACAAAATTGCATATTTCAGGCATCCCATATATCTCAGACTGTGTGATGGCAGAGTTGGAGAAACTAGGGGCCAAATACAGGGTTGCTCTCAGGTAATGGGAATTTGTTTATATTAGTTTGATGGCTGAGTAATAGTGACAGAATGTGTAAGCGGTTCTCTTAGCTCAACCTGTGGAGAAAATACTTTGATAAGGGATGGCAAATGGGTCCTAACCCATCACTGGATGTATATTTTTGTCCCTCTGTTACAATGTTGTATAGTAGATGAACAAATATCAATTATTGCCTATTGGGAAAATTTACCTAATGTTAAGACCATGTTGTTTCTTTGCACTGTGATTTGGAAATTATTTGTGGTTCTTTGGGGTACAAACTAACAAGTTAATCTTATTTTGTAAAATAAATGAAATTATGTCAAATCTTATGCACAAAACCATTATTTTTGCTGAAATAGTTAAGCATGAAAAATGCAGCATATGGAGATCTGCATGCTGTGGGCCTCCAATGAGAGCCCAGCAGGCTAACACCTTGACTATCCAGGCAGATACTCTGTTATTTCCAAAGAGAGTAGAATTGCGTAATGAAAATATAAAAAAAGAACCACATTGTACATAAAAATTGGTTTTGGGAAGTTGAAAGACATATCTTTGTGAACTTCATGCAAAGTTTTGGTGATAAAAGCTTTCTTTTCAATTTTTTTTTAGGCAAATGACTGACAGGACTTTTTAAGCATTTAGATTCACTTGACTGAGATCAGTTCTGTTTGACTAAGATTTTGATTTTACTTCTCATTAAATACAAATCAATTAAACAATAATTATTTTGAATGTGAGGGAACAATTGTCTGACTGTGTTTTGCTTATGATATAGTTTTTAATTAAAACATTGTGACTTATTTTAATACTAGCCTGTCTTTACACTGTGCTTCAAATCAGTTAGTTCATACAACATGGAACATTTTTGAATGAAAATTGTCTCCCTTGTAAGGTAATAGCTGAGGTAGTTCAAATAGAAGGTAGGTCCTTCTAGATGGAATTCTTGGACTAAATTGACTCTTCTTTTATAGATTGTGCAATTACATAGTGAAATTTCTTGCATTTGCATAAATATGAGTTCAAACTCATTGAAATACTAATAAATATATGTTATTTAACCAACAAAGTGAAAGTGTTAATAATGGTTCATCTGGTTATCACAAGAAATGCATAAAAGTCAACATACACCCCAAAGAGTAAATTCATAAAAACCAAGAATTTCAAAAAGATTACCAACAATTGAGGATGGATTATTAAGGGGAGACTATCCACTATGATCTCAAAAATGGCCTAATTAAGACTGTAAGGCAATGGGGTATTTTTTCCTTTACTGAGGTTTTACTACCAGTTATAGTCTGATTCAAATGTGTTAAACTTCCAGGATAGCTAAAGATGCTAGATTTGAGCGACTGCCCTGTTTACACAAGGGAACCTATGCTGATGACTGCTTGGTACAGAGAGTAACACAGGTAAGTCACAAGATATGGCTTCATCCATAGGTTTCCATAAAGCAGAAAAAAAAATGTGTGGTGGTAGAGTGGCTTATTTATAACGTCTCTGACTGCTTAACCTCTCACTATATGGGTGCGTGTTCCATAAGGGGCGAAGGACTTAATGTAAGAAGATCTTCCAGCTGACTTGCGGTACGCGGTGGTTCTACCCAAACATGTGTTTGAGGTCATCCACCACCAAAAAGCTGGATGTTGCTATAATGATAATAAATGGTGGCTGCAATGTATTTTAAAACAAACAAAAAAAATCCTTTACCAAGAGCTAGCTGAAAAACAAAGTACAATTAAGGTGAATTACAGCTTACCTACTTATCTTACATCAGGTCTATGGATATCACTACCTTCTTGATGTAAGCATTAATTTAAAAAATATGACAAAGTACCATTATACATATACTTAGAATCACCCTTGGCTACTTAAATTATTTTGTGTAGGCTAATGTGTTTCTACAAATTTCATTTTGTAAGCCATCTTATAATGAAAAATTTGCAATTAAGCCCTCTTATAATGAAAAAATAAGTAATTCCCTGGGTACAAAAATGATAGGGGTCACCCGTGACCATTTACAATAAGAATCACTGAATTGTAACTCCCCACCCTCACTGTTTTGATTCAAGTTCTGGTCAAGAACTTTCATGAGCGTAGGTCTTCCAGCTGACCTCTGGTGCACCTGTGGTTCTACCCAGTTCTACATCTGGAGTCTTCCTCCATCAACTATTACCTGGGTATTGCCAATAGAACCATTATTGTGTTGGTGCTATGTAACAAAAAATGATAATGTTGTATATGTTTGTTGTTTTACTAATAATTTGTAACTTTTTTTTAAATTGTTATTTTAATTTATTTAATTTATCTTCAGCACAAATGTTACATTGTGGCCACCTGTGACAAAGACTTAAAGAGGAGGATTCGTAAAATACCTGGTGTACCCATTATGTATCTGCAACAGAAAAGGTGAGACTGACATTCATATCAGGGTACACACTGGTACTGTTTACTTAAACAGGAAGTTGTTTAAGTGTTAGATAAAATCATTGCTTACACAACGGGAAATTAAATTTCAGTAAGTCGGTTCATGCTGGCTTGGTGTTGGCATGTTGCATTTTGCAAGACCTTGTTATCAAACCTCCATAAAGAGAACTAAAATTATGTACCATGCAGAAATGCCATTTGGGCTTTTAGTTAAGAAATTGTTTGAGATTTTATCTCAATAGTGGCTGTCTCGAGTTAAAGTCCCTTTTTTTTTAATTCTGGAACATGCTACTGTAGTATTGAATAGCTCATGTTTAATTTTAAAGAATTCTGATGGCAAAATTAGGGGGTTGGGAAAGAGAAAAAAACATTTTACATTTTAATGTTCAAAAGCGTATATTGCACAAAAGTACATATAACATGTAACTTATAACCTGTCATTTGTTTATTTTGTGAGTATATCGTCACATTACGAAAATTCAATGTCCCACTTAATTCAGCAGTGGTGAATTTTTAAAACTCTGACTCAATACGCCACTAATGTAGAGATAGTTTCTGTTTAATTGTTATATGCTAGACATTACTGAAGTAGTTCACCATTACAGTTTAGCTTTTTTGAAAATGCATTTAAGCTTAACTGTCAAAATTGGGTCACACCAAGATATAATGCTACATGTCCAGTTGTTAGTGCGTCATGTTTTATTGACGTTTATTGTGTGTGTGTCTGCATGTTATTGCTAAATGTTTGGCACCATATGGCCTATCAAGTGTCGGTGTGCTGTGAAATCCAAAATACATAATTGCTAAATGCTAACTGTACTCAATATATTACAATTTTTACACTTGGCTTGAAGGTTTCAAAAACATGCTGATGAATGTTTATTTTGGAAATTATTTATTGTTTTGCAGGTATTCAATAGAAAGAATGCCAGATGCATATGGAGCACCAAGAACTTAGTGATTCACTCAACTTGTTGATGGTTTGACTGCTTAAAGTGTGTGTGAGCGAAAGGATAATTGTTTTTTTTGTTGTTCTTTTTGGTTCACAATAATTAAAAAATAATATCTAGCTTCAGTTTCTTTTTAGAAATTTACATGGTTACAGAGTACAATTTTATTGACTGACTACCTTTCTTTAATAAAAAATAAAGAGTATAAAATGTAATTTTGTAATGAAAACCTGTTTTATACAGATGGCATTTAATTTACACAAGTTACTTGTGTCCTTTTTCAATCGGTATCTTAAGAATTTGATATGTTCTTTTTTCAGGGATATACAAAATTTAGAAATTGATTTATTATAAAGATTTAGGAAGTGAATAACATAATATTGGTAATGTTGTTCTGTAAATACATATTTGCTATTTTGTGTAAATAAAAGTAATCATTTTGAAATGGTTGTGGTTGTTTTTGTAAGATTTGTTGCTTGCTCCTTTAAACATATAAAGAATCTAACTGATACACTTAAAAAGTAAAATTGGTTTGTAAAGTGAGTGTACATTTTTAAAAGCAAATAAAGTCTCTAAATTGATACAACAACCTTGAAAATCCACACCACATGTAAAAGATATTTGGCGATAATTATTTCTTCTTATTAATATATTTTAACCAAAAGGGACTTACTGACAAAGTAAACAGAATTTTATTTTTTTTCCTTTATAATTAATTTAAAAATATTTTTATCAAATATATAATATATACATATTTTATTATATATAACAACTTCATGTGTATATACAAAAAATCTTATGCCAGGCAATTAAATCTGGAAAAATACATTTTTACAACATGCACCATCATTTTTACAACATACAACATTTACAAAATATTTATTATGCCCTATTTACTTTTAACTTCCTGTATTCAGTGTAATATGACCTTTTAATTGTCGTGTGCCATAAAATACAAATACAAAATACCTAATTTGCAGTTAAAGCAAATATTTGCAGAGAACTTTGTAACAGCATCAAAAAGTTCAAAACCAACCGAAATATCACTTCCCTATTCATTTCTTAAAATTTCTTTTCAGTATGTCAAGTTCTCTACCATAAATGTTTGTATATATTTGCATCCCGTTTATCAGAAGGAGAGCCATTGCTGACCCATCTTCGTCATGCATCACAGTGGACTAGACAGGCTAGTTCTTCGTGTGTTTTTCATGGTACTGCAATCATTAAAATGTCCAAACTGGCCTGACAAAGGCTACAATGAACTGTTTAGTGATGTTTTAGTTGCTATGGTAAATGTATTTATGTTGTTTTAATTTAACAAAGTCTGCCCTGAAAGAAAGTTCAGATACACTCGAAAACTCAGTTTGATACCATCATAACAATGTATGTGTGTGTGCATGTATGTGTGTATGTACACATACACACACAGCATAACCGTAGATAAAAATGTAATCAAATCACAAAAATAGTATATTGCACTATAGGAGAATATATCACAAAAGTCAATCATGATTCGACCAACCTAATCCATGTGACAACCGTAATAGAAATGCCAGTTTTAAACTAAAAAATATAAAAGCATGTTCATGTTTAATGGAGATATTTTATTCACAACTAGAGTGTGCCTTCGTATCACTTTACGGATCATTTGGAACAGTCCTTCTTGGAGACATCCTGCTACAGCAGTCATAGCCGAGGAGTTCCGAGTGTTCATAACAAAGCGATGTTACGGAAGAGGATGCTCAGCATGCGCAGTCATACCATTTTCCCGTGATGCTGCTTCCGGAACGGAGAGGTGGATTATAGGAATTCTGTATGAGCTGCCCGGCGTCTACCCGGTTCTTCATCTCGGCTGTCATGGTGAGGAAAGCCTGCTCCACGTTGGTGGACAACTTGGCACTGGTCTCTAAATATGGTATCGCCAGCTTATTGGCGTAATCCTGATGGAAGAAAGATTTACCTTTGGAGGGTGTTCGTTTGCAAGACAAAGAAATGTACGAACTTTTATTGTAAAAATCATGTGAATATAGATCGACGTCGGTCACGCAAGAAGTTTGCATTTGTCTAATAACAACACTATTCAAGCATTAACAATGTATCGGGTAAATAAGAAAGGTTTATGTTTATTGCCAATAACAATATTGCTGCAGATGAAAATTGATTAACAAAGGATAAACTTGGCATATTCATGCGAGCATTATGAGTGTAAGTTATTCGAGGCTTTTATTACAGCAAACTTACCTGAGCCACGTCGAAGTCGACCACCCGCTTGTCCTTCAGGTCAGCCTTGTTTCCCACAAGCATCATGGCCACTTTCTGTTGTGTGTATCGTTCAATCTCACTGAGCCACGTGGGAAGACGTGTAAACGAATCCTGTAAAAAAGCACAGTATGTTATTCGAAAACTGACAATACAGTTGGTTACGCTTATTTGCATGCACCATTTCCCAAACAACTGTATGCACATAAACGGAATATGCGCTTAACCGAAAATCAATATGAATACCATTTCAAATAACCATGAATTTTTAACAAAGGTTTAGAAGAAAAGGCTGTATGATTATTTTGTTTAATTAAAGGGACTATGCGTATAATTGTATTTTAATTTAAAGGTATCAACTGTAAGTGTATTTATTTGTAATAAACAAATGCTGTTTTTCACCTTTACACAATAAACCAATTAGTCCATTAAATTTTCATATCTTGGTAAATGGCTAAAAAATGTCAAGGTTGAATGTGAGTAAAATTTTGACTTTTTGACTGAAATGTAAGAGCAAGTAAAATTTATATATATATAAAGCTTCTCACTTGATATACACTCACGGATAAACTGATGTTTTAAGTATTATACGCGTTCATTAGCAGTAGGGAATCAGTTTTCACTTTTATAACGTCTATTTTTAAGAAATGTTACGCCTCCCATTCCCCTACCACCCTCCCCCGCCAGACCCCTTCCTGGGAACGTTTAATAGGAGTAATATGGTATATGGTGTAATCCGGAATTTCTACCAATGCGAGTCTCTTTTGTTCTGGCGTTTGTTAAGTAGGTCAAAAGTAAGGCTGAACTGCTTTGGCGGAAACACTAAGCTGTCGAGAGTGTTATACTGACCATATCTGTGAGATCGAAGACCAGAATAACACCGTGGGTCCCCCGGTAGAAGGCCTGGGTGATGGTACGGAACCTCTCTTGACCGGCCGTGTCCCACTGAAATAATAAAATGCAGAAATAGTAGAGGTGTTCCGCGTGAACATTATTTATATGTGCTTGATGAATTTTAATTGCATTTTACTTAACTGTGTCAAACGCTATTCCATGTGAGCATTAATACTCAAGTTTTGCAGTTTGTGTATGTGTTTGTTTTTTTCCAAAGTAAAGCAAAACTGAACTGGAACTTAATATGCAAAAGTATTGAAAAATACTAAAAAGTTTTGGTTTTTTTCCTTGCGAATTCCTATGTTTTTTATTTATTAATTAATTTATTTATTTATTTAGTGGCAGTAATTTTTACATACTTTCGTTTGTCTATAAGGATAATCATCTTCACCGAAGACAATGAAAAAATAAAACGTACCATATTTAATTTAATAAGCTTCCCATCCATTTGTATGGTCTGTATTTTCTGCAAAAAAAAACAACAAACAAGCATGACTGGATTATGCTAACAAAGAAGTGTTGTTGTTTTTAATCACAGTGAACAGCTTATAAATGAGGTGTGCTTTGCATTACACACAGCTTGTACACCCGTCGTTTATTGTATTAATTGTAATAAATTGTGGGTCACCATCAAACTGATAAACCTACGTGTGCAAAGATCATTAGTCACTCAATTGCTTTATTTTCTAAATTCCAACTTGTAATTTTCGGAAATAGTTCAACACTACAAGCGTTTTTAAGTTTGTTACCTAATTACCAATATTTGAAGTGTTAAAGCCTTCCTACTTACAAAGTCGACACCGATTGTGGCTATGTGACAGTCGGAAAATGCATCGTCCTGAAAATACAATAAGTTTTAATTTAGGACGTCTTGCCAATATCATAACTTGTACTTCATGTGATGGTTGTTGTTGTTTTCTGGTCTACAACAAAGCCAACTCGTATAATTTACTTAATTAATCGCGGCATGGCTGTTGTTACAGTATTTAATTTGCTTAAAATACTGAACAAATGACTAGTTAATTAATTACATGTAAAGTAACGGATCATTTGTAAAATCTGGCCCAACACGTACACCACATCAATTGCTCAATGACATATTGATTCACTATGTTTTATCTCATCCTAGACATATATGTCCGTTGACAGTAAATGGCATATTATTAATACTAATCAATCGGCGATGTTAAATATATAAACCCCTTTCATATTACATTTTTTATAACAAATACCTTAATTGCTTCCTAGGCACTCTATTTAAAGGAGGTATCCGACAGTTTGCCTATAATAAATACACGTACCAATATCCAACAATCGCTTAAGGGAATGTGGTCATACTTTTTGCATAAACCCATACTTTAGTCGTTATAAAGACGATTTTGAACACTTACTTTATTGTTAGAATGAACTAATCCCGAAAAAAAAACACTCTAAATGTTTAGTTTTACACCTCTATAAAAGGCGCGATAGTAGGCCTAGTCTTTGCTAAAAATAGATATCGACGTCAGAGCGGATTACAAGGATGACTACATGAAAGTAGGTGGACACGTTGTTTTCTTAGTATAAAAATAGCTATCTCTGCAGCGTGGCTCGGATAGGAAACCACGTGTTTGCAATGACGAGTTGGGATTTATCCTTGACAGTTCACACAGATCTTTGGAACAGGAACAGCATTTTGCAAGACAATTTCAGATACCAATGACTTATTTGGTTATTTTAGAAAAATATTTTGGACCAAACTGTCGGATACCACCTTTAAAGGTAACATAACATATCGCAGGAGACTGCAGCAAGTAGTGTAGAGACAGCTCTCATCGGTATCTTGTTCTACACCTTTTGCCAAATCATGTCAATTCGTGTTAATTTGGCTACACGTTAAAGTCCTTATAATTATAAATACCTCATGTATATAGCGCTCTTATCATAATATTTGTGTTCAAAAGCCCTTATACACAAGAGCATACTCTTTGTCCTATTCAACATTTCAAAACACGGACATAAACGCATTAAAAACATGACTTACGGAAGGAAAGAAAATACATGTGTTTTCTTTTCCAGTTTCGGATACCTTTAGGCGCAATCCTATTTTTATAAACGCGGCGATTTTTATCAAGCAATCAGCCTTTTTTATGGCTAAAATGCAAACATGCATGTGTATTTGACCATAAACAACGATATTTGCGCATGACAAATTATACAAAAACAAAACAAACAAAAAATCATCCAGGACAATACGCTGCAACGTCAAATAACTTCGGGCTAAAAGAAAAACTGCGAATGCGGATAAAAGCGTAAATTTGCATGAGTGTAAGTGTTAACTTCTACGTGTATAAAGTTATTGGATTCAATATAATGTATTGACAACATGGTGGTTTGGTGTTATTTTTGTCCTCGTCTATTTGTTAAATATTTCTATTAAATAGTTTTACCTGAACCTTTTCGCTCCAATTAGTATGCATAATGAAAAACACGTGTTCTAAATTGTATAACTATACACCCGAATAAAGAAAAACACGTGTTCTACATTGTATAACTATACCCCTGCATAATGAAAAACTCGTGTTCTACATTAAATAACTATACCAGTGCATTATGAAAAACACGTGTTCTACATTAAATAACTATACCCCTGCATAATGAAAAACACGCGTTCTACATTGAATAACTATACCCCTGCATAATGAAAAACACGTATTCTACATTAAAAAACTATACCCCTACATAATGAAAAACACGTGTTCTACATTAAAAAACTATACCCATGCATTAGGGAATACACATGTTCTACATCGAATGACATTACCCTTGCATAATGAAAAACACGTATTCCACATTAAATATCTATACCCCTGCATAATGAAAAACAAGTGTTCTACATTGTATAACTATGCCCTTGCATAGAGAAAAACACGTGTTCTACATTATATGACAATACCCTTGCATAATAAAAAATACATCTTCTACATTGTATAGCAAGCTATACACTTGCGTTATAGCTATACAGTGTAGAACGGTGTTAAGCGTTGAATAGCTTTGTCGTACATAATGTAAAAACACAGACTAAGCATTAATTAACTCTCCCGCATGTAAAGAAAAAAAAAGAAAACAAAATACTTGAACAATGAACAACAAACTTGAACATCGAATTACTCACCGTGTATCTGATGAGAAGGCAAGACTTGCCGACACCAGAATCTCCGACGATCAACACCTTGAACAGCATGTCACTGTGAAATAAAGTGAGATTCATTGTCTTATGTTGTAATCAATTTTGTCTACTTCTTCATAAGATAATGGATAAGATATCAGACGTCGCTGTCTGACGACAGTGATGATGATGATGATAATGAGATGGTGGAGGTGGTGATGTTGATAATGATGATGATGACGGTGATGATGGTGGTGGTGATGACGACGACGACGATGATGATATTTATGATGATGACGATGATGGTGATTATGATGGTGATAATGATATTTTTATGATGAAAGTGGTGGTGGTGGTGGTGGTGGATAGGATATTGGTTGCTGGTGGTGATGAATAGTGGGGTCCCTATTACGAACACGATCATCATCCCCACTGAACCCCTATTCCCCTAATCCTTTACATCCTGGTGGTATAAATTTACTGGTGCCGCTATATTTGTACATATGGTATTGTATGTACAATTATTTTTACTTGAAAATGATGCCTATTTGAATGTTTTAATTCAATGCTATAACAATCGAAACTAAACAAACCCCATATAAAATTGCATTAAAGATCGGATATGTCTAACTGTGACGCGTCGCTATTTGTTAATTAACTTAATGATTTTGTAAACAAACTTACTTTTCCAGGAGTGCATTTGATAAGCTCGGGCGTCTGTCTGTTGTGTCAGCCATTTCACTTGTTCCGTTTGGTAAACTTCCACGAATCCTATTAACACTACTTGTCCCTCTATTCCAGATGTTATTCAAAATCACGATTGTTTCTTTTATATGCAATATTCACTTTGATGTTACGGTAGGAATAATAACAGTGAATAACCAATGTAAATGTTAATTATTACTTTCTTGTCTCTTCTTCGTCAGGTGGCAGTTTTATATTAAAAAAATCTTAAGGAAGTATTGTCCCTTATATATTCGGCATTCGATCTGACTCACATTATGGTTGAAATTCTTATGTCAGCAAAGGACTTTTCTTTTCGCGCACTCTCTCCTGTTTGTTTAACGGCCCGGTGCAACACTGGTTTAACTCTATTTAAACGTGTAACGTTTTATTTTATTTATGAGTCAAACATGAACTCTGGTGTATACGTACTCCATATAGGTTGTATGGTTGTTTTTGACAGCGTGTTCGATATTACATTGGACGGGTGATTCAAGACTATAAATAGAACAGCGTTAATGTAAACGGTGTGACGAAATGATAGCATTTCGGGTATTCTCTGCCGTTCCGATAAGCACGTGACCCTAGTGGAGATCATTATTGTGTACATCGAGGGATTGGGATTAGCCGGCATTTTGGCCGATACTGCGCAGCGACATTTCTATCAATATAGCACAGGGGCGCGTATGAGGTGCCCAGGGACTGAACCCGGCCGGTCCATTATACTGACACCGACGAGTCAGGCGTAATGCTGTCCCCTTATCCCCGAGCGTTAGGAGGGAAGCCACTACTACCAACTTTAAAGTCTTTGGTATGACCCGGCTGGGGATCGAACCCACGACCTCCCGATCCGCAAGCCGACGCTCTACCACCTGAGCTATTGCGGCCGGTTGTGTACATCGATTTGAAATGTTCCATACGATTTTAATGTAATACAATTAAACTAGTTTTAGTTAAAACACCGTCATACCTTTTGTGTCAAAAAAACAACAACACAACTTTCATGGTATCAAAAACAACATTGACAACATCTTGCTAGAGCTCGTCGATCAGAGCCTTTTTTTTCCCTATGCGACAGCAGAGGTAACTATGTTTTGAAAGACACGTAACCTTTGAACTGACGATTAGCATCCAGGGATGAATCTAGTGGGGGTGGGGATCTCCCCAAGCCCCCACCAACCAGGTAAAAGATAGTTTGTTTATTGGGTTTATCGTCCCACCAACAGTATTTCAGTTATCTGAAGACGGTGTCCACTTAAAGCAGATATAGTGCTGCCTTCACTGTGTATAGCATGCCCTGAACACCTGGCATGATACCACACCCAGTCACATTATCCTGACACCGGGCCAACCAGTCGTGGAACTACCCTTATATTTGCTTGAGCGTTAGCATGGGAGTTATACCACTACCATTTTTAAAGACTTTGGTCTGTCGCGGCCCGGGATCGAACCACCCGTACCTGGAGCCGACGCTCTACCGACTGCGCTACCAGGTCCGGTGTAAAAGATAGAGTTGTGAAAACACATACATGTAAGCTTAAAGAATACTAAACATTTAAGGTAATTTTGTTGACTGCTAAGGTCGAAGTTGAGTACCTTACTGTATATATATATATATATATATATATATATATATATATATATATATATATATATATATATATATATATATATATATATATATATATATATATATATATATATATATATAAATAGAGAGAGGGAGAGAGAGAGAAAATTTACTGCTATAAAGTTGAATGGATCTTGATTAATACCCCCTAAACTTTCAGGATCCACCCTTTTAGCATCAACTATAAGTAATTACACTTGTTAGTATTATGGTTAAGACTCATGAAGGACAGACGGACGTTCGTAAAAAATACGACTATTTGAATTCGTAAACTTTTTTTTAAAGAGTCCGAGTCCCAGTCGGGGCGAGATCTTTCATATGGAATATGAAGAGGTTTTCGGCTAACCGGAGGTGCGCCGGTTGATCTACCCAGAGCTAAGTCCGATTCTTCACCTACAATTAGCTAGTCGTCGGTGCAATGTAGCACACACCAACACACTTTTTGATACATCGCAATAGCAGTATACTGCGATACCAACCTAATTAGTAATAGGGTGAAACACAGGCGCACCGCACAATCTCCCACAATCGAAGTCCTCGTCTGCCTGGGACTTGAACCCACGCGGATAGGAGCAGATGAGTTGCGATTCATACCGTTCTGCTGAGGGCACTCTTCTGCAATAACTTTAAATATCATACAAAGTATTGCCTGCCTTTATGGATTTGTTTAAATATAGAATAAGGTGTGTGGCCGATTCACACAAAGAAATTGTTTACACAATTTCCTCTTAAAACGTTTTATGGAAAATAAATAAAAACTAAACACTGGCAGGCATATATTATATTTTATTTGTATGCACAATTATCCAATGTTGTTAACATATGCCAGCTGGTCCCAGGCTTGAGGTACACCCATTCGTTCTCTAGCATACCCACCTCTCGTTCATACACTCAGACCAGGCTCGACGCACATATTCAGTATCTAGCCTTTATCATGCTATATTGTGTTACTTAACCCATTCGTTTTGTATCCATATGCTAAGAAACAGTTCTAATGAAAGAGCAGCAGAAAAAGTGCAGATTTTTAACAGACTGCCCATGTAGGAGCTGGCTGGATGAGATCTACACTATCTGCATTTTGCCTGATTAAATCGTGCTTAGCTGGCAAAGAGCTATTATCCGCCACTCTCTTACATACACTCAAAACATCAGTCATTCTTAGTTTGCCTCTTGGTTTAAAAAAAGGTTTGGTTAATGGAGAATTTAATATGTAAATTTGTATGTACGAACAAACCCAAATAAAACACAATGGAAAACATAGCCTTTTAGCAATAGTCAAAGGGTTCCACTCGAAAAAAAGATCATGTAATCTTCTACATAAAGGTGTAAGTAATAAAATCAACAATTTGTTGTTTATTTAGCTGCAACGGTTAAATCTTGCGAAATAATTAAGAATAATCAATGAATCTGTATATCATTTGTTTAAATAATCAAACAGCTTAATAAATTATTTTTTGCAATACTATCCTCTCCCAGAAAGAAAACCGCAAAAATATCAAAATGACTGCTGTACCTTTTTCATCTCGTAGCAGACTTAACAATCTATGGTATATAAATATATATAACCATTTGTGTATTAAGAATATGAAACATTTTTACTTCTTGCCAATTCTGTAAAATGTATATCATGACATCGAAGTCCATTGATATTAAAGTGATAATGGGAAAAGAGTCAACGACACCTTAAAGATGTTAATATAATTAAGTTTAATCAATCATTTGTACAAAGCCCACACACAACATGTTTCATTTGTTTTAAGTATCTTACAATGTAACACCTCTGCTTTGGGTTAGCCCACATCCAATTGTTCATACAGTGTTCCTGTTTTCTTTGTTAGTGTAAATATAATATAAAGGTAATGGTAATGGCAACCTAGTAATTTTATCCAATGTGGTGATAATAAAACACAATGCGATATAATTCCGATACAATAAGGTACACTTCATCATTAACTAAGAGTATGGAAGTGGCTAGTGACTTACTATGATAGCAAACATACCAGAAATAAATACACATTATATACATAACACCAAATAAAACAATACATATTTATGAACATAGACCTTGCTTTGAGTAATACATTGGAGAAGCAATTCATTTATACAGAACAGTGACTTGTTCCATTTTGAGCCCTTAGTATGCCACACCCAGACTTGGCAGCAAAAAGTGTAGATTGTGATCACACATCTCCCAATGGAAGCCAGCACATGAGGATCTTTGATAATGGCCAAAGCTGGTAAATGTGAGATCTTTCTCTGATTGGGAGTTAAATCTGGAGTTTACAGGGCAGTGTGGTTACAGTGTTAAGGTTTTACTATCATAGAGCTAGAGAAACCAGAAAGTCTCAATCACCAACAATTGATCTGTATAACACACCATCAGCGTTTACATTTAACATCCTTTGTTACAGACATATGATAAATGACCAAGAAATGTGGTAAAACTGACAATATCAAAGCATTATTACTTATCCTGTATTCTGCTGCATTTGTTAATACCCATTACTTTGTAAGTCACAATCTTACAAAAGGTGCCTTAACATACTGCTAGTGCCAAAGTGGCAAATAGTTTATCCAGGCAGTTCCACACATGAGCTGGCTGATCTGGATTTACATAATTTGCAAGAGTTTCAACTAGTTTTGCTAAGAAGTTTAAGATAAAAGTTGATGTGAGAAAAAATCTCCAGACAGTTTATTTATTTAAATGAATTTAATGTTTGAGCGGTGTTCCTCCTTTTGCAACATGAACAGTATGATTTAAAGGACAAATTTTGTTCTTTTCTAGTGTCAACTGCATCTCTTTAACTCTACTATGTCAATGACAAGCTGAGATGTGTACAAGATGTAAGAAATTCTTAAGCTGTAAGATGGAAGTATTTTCAAAAACAATGAAATGGAAAGGATACATGTTAATACTTACGTTTATAAGTAATTTTTAAAAATTAAATGGCATTGAGTAAAAACAAGAGATAACAAAAAAGCTTTATCTTTAACAGTGACAACGAACACCACAACTTGAATTTAGTTTTAACCCCAACTGCCTGTCAAAATGGAAAAACTTGTATGAACTATGAATGTGACACAATGTCATTTACAACAAACATTAATAGTAAAACGCTCAGCCATTTTTTGGATGAATTGGGAGAAAAAACAACTGTACAGATATATAGAATCACGAATCCAATAACAACAGATTCTGTACACTAACTTCACAGGACATCATTATCTTAGAAGTGTATGATCACTTATGAAAAGGAATGCCAGACTAAATATACAATCTTATATACACTATTGAATAAAAGCCTTATGTATTTAGTGATAAACATAATTAGAAAGAGAAAAAAAGAAAAATAAAGTTTACAACATACTACAAAGACAAGTCAGGATCTTGAGAGATTGAACTTAAAATGCTGACTTAATTGTGTTTTTATTCTTTTTGCGCCAACAGAATTAAAAGAAAATGACACAGTTATGCACCCTTGCTTATCACTATGAACAATATATAATTAGTTAACTAAAGCTTTGTTACTGGAAACACATACTGGAAACGCAGAATGTTATATATGGGTATTATACATTTATATGGGTATTATACATTTTTGACAATGAGCTAAATGAACAGTGCATATACTTTAGATTTAGGTAATTTTGGAAACAATTTTATAGACTGATTAAAATATTGTTTACTGGTCTAAAATGTCCATATCTGTAAGCACCTCATATATACAAGATATCATCAGCAATCTCTCAACAACATCCATCCATGGGTTATCACAAATTTTAAATGTTATGTAAGCAAATAACAATAGTTGCACAACTTTGAAAAGCAGAAATTAAAAGAAAAGAAAGAGGGATAATGTACCGTACTTAAATTAAGAACAATTAATTCATTCCAGATATACATATTGAAGCAGTAAGACGTCTTATGGTTGTTTCTTTATTATCATATTGTCTCATCAAGACACACATTAGACAGAAAACAATGAATATGAGTTCAATGGAAAGAAAAAAGAATCTCTGGCTGAATTTAAACTAAGAAGTACTGACTTACAAAAATATAATACCCAAACAAATCCAGGGATATAACTTGATGAAGATTGAAATGAACACCTCATCCTTAAAACCAGTTACTGACTCACAAATGATGACCATAAAACAGATAAGTGATCATCTTAGTAGGTTGCCATGTCTGCCTTCCAACCATGTGACATTACACAGTCCCAGCATCCGTGCCTTGAGTCTATTGTCTAGCTTGTCTTTAACAACATCCACCTGTATTTTGCTTGACTGGCGTGCTAGGGTTTATTTTAACGTTTGGTTTTGTGTCTGACGCTGTAGTCATTGGCCCCATTCTGTTCTTAATCTCCGCAGCCATCGTCATAAAAGCCTGTTCCACATTTGTTGCGTTCTTGGCGCTTGTTTCTAAGAATGGAATAGCTAGAGAATCTGCATACTCCTGAAATTTGTAAACAAGAATATGAGTTGTCTAATACTTGTGTTGTTTTTTTAAACAAGTATGCAGCTTTAAAAAGGTCAGTAGCAATACATATCATATATTATAAATTAACTAATAATGAGGAACAATGTCGACAATGCAACTTGTTACTCACACACTGACTTTCTTAAAAAACAATCCTCAAGAGACATTGTTTATTTAATATGCAAACAAAAAACAAACAAAAAAAACCACTGGTTTTGAACCATGTTAAATCTATATTGCAGTTACAAAATTATAACTGTTTTAAGCTAAAAAAAAAATTCCCAACAAAAAATGCAAATGTTATACATATAACTTTATTAGGAATTAGTCAAGGTTAAAAATTTCAAGCTGGCATTTGGCATTTACTAAAAGAAACAACATGGCATCCAATAAAACAAAACAGTAATATTGGATTTTACTTCAATGTTAAAGACATATATTATCATTTACGCTTCCATCTAATGAACCCCCCAAGACACATTTGAGCAACAACATGATGTTAGATAAATGATGGTTTAAACAACATGAAGATAATTATTGTTTAAATAAAATGAAGAGAATCCAAAATACTACAAGACAGTCCTAAGTATCAACTTTGTGAGATAAAACTGGACATGCACTTTTTGTTGCAAGTTTTGTTTATTGTTTAAATGAATCTATGTTTTGTGTAGTCCAATAACAAACTTTAGACAGAAACACCAGACTTCTTTATTTACAACTGCCCTGTAATAGTCTAGACAGTTAATTAATACTGTAAACAAATAATACAGCGCCATAGCCCTTGTGATTTGTAACCAAATATAAAACATCTATGTGCATTTGGTTGTAATAAACATGTAGTTGGTCTACCACAACCCAAACTGTTGAGATCCCTTTTGATCTGGACCCAGCCATGATAATGAAATAGTGATAGATAAAGTATAAATTAACAAAGAATTTTGATTACTCACCTTTGCTGTTGTGTAGTCAACAACTTTCTTGGCTGTCAAATCACATTTGTTGCCCACTAATAACTTATTCACATTTTCACTGGCATATCTTTCGATTTCGTGTAGCCATTGTTTCACATTGCTAAATGATTCCTGAAAAAAGAAAAGTAACGAAATATAAACAAAGATTCCTGCAATTGCCAGCTGCAGAGGACATGACAGACCAATGACATGATCAGAGCGTGTTGAAACCATTCTGAAAGTGTTCAACCTCTCCAGCAGCATCTAAAGAGTGGGTATAAGACTTTTGCTGCCTGTTGGCTACCCTAGAATCTGGGGCAATTGAAGTGGAAAACTAATCTCTGAATCAGACTGACAGAATATCATTGACAGAACAATAGTGCACTGTAAAAATTACCCCCTTCCCACAAAACAATTGTTAAGCAGAATTTTGAAAAGCCTAATTATCATACCATGAAGATTGAATTTTATATTAATTTCCAATGTATCTTTTTACTTTACATGGCTTCCCTAGTCATTCCCCATGTGGGTTTGAATCCCAGTCAGGGTAAAAACTTTTATGAGGTGGATAGGATGGGATTTGCAGGCATTTTTGCCGATACTGTGCAGCGACATTTCTATCATTATAGCACAAGGGCACTTATAAGGTGCCCAGGGATTGAACCCTGCTGGTCAATTATACAGACGACGAGTCAGGCGTAATGCTGTCCCCTTAGCCCCGAGCGTTAGGAGGGAACCACTACTACCAACTTTAAAGTCTTTGGTTGGACCTGGCCGGGGTTTGAACCTGCGACCCCTTTTTATAAGGGGAGATGATTATGACTAAAATTATGTCACTATGATAAATTTCACAAACAAGACAAAATGTTACTTCACAAAGTGAATATGAACTCAAACCAACAAAAACTTTCTTCCATTCCAATAAAGAATTTTTAATTTTAATGTATTTTTTGAAGAAAGGAATATTTTAAATACAAAAAAAATATTTCTTATTACTTCAATTGAATAAAGGATATACAAAGTTTGATCTGTATTTTAAAATGACAGAACTCGGAGTTTCTCAGGTTCATTCAATATTTATTTCATTAATTTAGATCTTGCATCAACTTAAAGCAAATAAACACCTTATTTTTCCATGTAATCAGTTTGTGAACCATAGACATATTACATGTTGTGAACAGTTGACATACACGTTAAACCATCCTAACACCAAGCCAACAGTCCTACCCTTTCACTTAATTTATATGTACAATCTCCATTTTTACGATCTTAGTTTGCTGTGAACTAGCACTGAAAAACAGGATCTCTCACACTGTAGGCCAAAAAGCCCAACATCATATTGCAAATGTCTCTTTTAAAGCTGTTTTCCCGCTGCATTGGTTGGTTTGGGGACTTCCAACACCAAAATAGCCCTTTCTCTTTGATATATTTCAAAATCAAAACAACCATTAAGTTGTTGACACTGATGAGTAAGGGAGGCGGTATATATAATAAGGAAGAACTGTACCTGGTCTGTGACGTCGTATACAACAATGATACCATGAGCACCTCTGTAGTAGCTGGATGTGATAGTTCGGAACCTCTCCTGGCCTGCAGTGTCCCACTGAAATGGGTGAACATGTTTTTTAAACCTACACTTGACAGTCAATAACCACACCTCTAATGCATTGTAGGATTTCTTATTCTTAGTACTGAATTAGGACTTTTAGTTTCAACTAGAAATGTGCAAAAGACAGATGTTCTCATTTTCTGGTTTTAAATATCTAAAAAAAAAGGTCAAAAGTTACATGAATTTACATTACGTAGATAGTAACCAAAATAAAACATAAACTTTGGGATCATATACATATACACCAAATATGAAGTCTTTCAACAGTTCTGAATCAATAGAAAAAAGCTACCAAAAGATACACAGACTGACAGGGGTTACTCAGTATAGCTCTTCACCATTCTTCAAATGGTGGCAGAATGAAAAAAAAACATGTATCAAATATCAATGTCTTACCATTTAAAACTTCAACTAAGACTCGTAACAGAAAAACAGTCATACTTTCATACTGACGAAGATTTCATGTGACTAGTTAAAAGAATTTCATGTAAGTCGTTTTTAATGAAAATGCATGATAGCAAGTTTTAAACTTTTTTTGCAAATATAATTTACATATGCCCACAGAGCTGCAATGATTTCAATTACGACCATGAATGAGACCTTGAGTTGCACAAGTGAATTTTATGCGTGTCACACCTTTAAGTCCGTCTTTAAAGGTGAAATTTGCTTAAATAACTGTAAATAATATGGATGTCATAACCAAGTTATGAACAAGAAATAGATAGTCACACAGATGGACGTACACTGTTACAACTTTATGCTGCCTTTGAGTGCATATCTATTCATTGAAATATTAGTTCAGTTTAACTTCTGCAAACAGCTGAACCTAATTTAAAGTTGGTATCTAACAATTTGTCTATATCAAATACATATAACAACATCTGACGACTGCTATTAAGGAATTTGATCTAAGTAAAGACGATATTGAAAACTACCTATATTGTTAGACAGCATATTAAATCTTGAAAAAAATCACTCTGAGTGATAATTCTATCCAAATCTATAAATAAGCATGACAGTGATCTCTGCTAAAAATAGACATCTTAGAACATTATCCGGATGGAAATATTATGAAAACTCAACAGCAAGTTGTAGCAGATATTCCTTAGTTTAAAAATTGCTATCACAGCAGTGTGGCTGGGATGGGATAGGATTAGCCAACATTTTTGCCGATACTGTGCAGCGACATTTCTATCATTATAGCACTAGGGCACTTATGAGGTGCACAGGGACTGAACCCGGCCAGTCCATTATACTGACACCGACTAGTCCGGCATAATGCTGTCCCCTTAGCCCAGAGCATTAGGAGGGAAGCCGCTACTACCAACTTTAAAGTCTGATCTTTGCTAATAATATAAAACATGATGACATGGAAATATAAATGATCATCAGTAAACAAACTGGTGAACTTACGATTTGTAACTTAATTGTCTTTCCATCCAGCTCAATGGTCCTAATTTTCTGTGGTAATGAAAAACAACAACTTTAAAAACAACATGATGACAAGATTGGAAACAACCACAAACCCTCAAAATAATGAAAATTGTATTGTAAACTTTAATTATCATGTGTAAAAAGAAATAACCTCTATTCGAAACTGTTTTAGTTAATGGATTTCTGCATTGGTTTGAACACCTGTCTGCACATCATAATCAGCAATACAATAACAGTCATTTAGGCACCATCCTGCCATTATTGGTAGGGTATGTTTATATTTATTGGGTTTATCGTCAAACCAACAGTATTTCAGTTATCTGGAGATGGTGTCCACTTGAAGCAGATATAGTGCTGCCTTCATTGTGAATAGCATGCTGTAAACACCAGGCATGATACCACACCCGGTCACATTATCCTGACACCGGGCCAACCAATCATGGAACTACCCTTATATTTTCTTGAGCATTAGCAAGGGAGCTACACCACTACCATTTTTAACGACTTTAGTATGTCACGGCCAGGGAGCGAACCCAGGCCCTCCCTGAAGCCGACACTCGACAGATTGCTGATAGGGTATGTCTAGGATGAATCACAGGTCAGCTGAGCGTCTTACAAATATTAAGACTTTATCCAGCCAGCACTGGAAACTGAGGAGACTGAGAAAGTATTTGACCCTTAATCCCAAAGCAACGGATTCTCCCTCACCCTCTCAACTACCCAAATTGTTTAACTTAAAAATGAAATGATTTATTACAAGATAAGAAAAAAAGAGACAGCATAATCCCTGATTAGAATGCTTTGACAAGTTGTGTATTTAGTTGTGGCATTTTGTTTTATTTTTGCTTTTGAAAAATTTACCACAGTGACACAATAATGGTGATTATGCTGATGATATCTAGCCATTTGTTGAAAGAAGACCACAGACAAATGTCTGGGTAGAACTACCAGCACATCACATGTCAGCTTGAAGTCCTTCCCACATTAAGTTCTTTGCCTTGACCAAGACTCGAGCCCTACAGTAAGGGGCTAAGCTGTCAGAGTAGTTACAACTTGATGACTCTACCATTGGGCCTCTGACATCACCCACGGTTTTATTAACAAAGAAGGATCCTAAATATCCGAACAATACTCACAAAATCTACACCTATAGTGCTGATGTAGCTTTCTGTGTATGTGTCATCCTGAAATTTGAACAAATACACATTAACGTATGAATCAAGACATAGTGAAATGTGCTTGAAAGTGCTCTGTAATTTATGTTGTAGTTAAAATGTTATGGTGCTTTTATATTGATCAGTTAAAAAACAACAACTCATTCTTGGTTTACATAGCACCAAAAAAACTAAATATTAAGGTCAGTCTTCAGTTCACATTCATGCAAAATTTAGTAGAAATAGTAATATCAAATTAATTCATTTTGTTAATGACAACCTAATGCTAGAATCATATAACAAGAGTCCTACAAAAGGCGAAATATTGATCAGACGTAAAAAAATTCACATACTTATGCTATCATGTTTGTTTCTTTTTTGTTGTATCGCACCAACACATTTATAGTCATACTGCTGACTTATTATTGGTAAAGACCCAGAATTATATCTAGCCAGGTTATCTATCACATTATACTTACAGCAAACCTAAGGAGTAGGCAGGACTTTCCCACACCCGAGTCTCCGATCAACAGCAATTTAAACAAATAATCACTGAAACAGGGAGGAAGAGTATCAGGTTAGTCAGGAAAACGAACAAATTGTAAATATATATTCACTTTTCTTGTCAATACTTTCCTGCAAAAACTATACTTCTAAAAGTTATTAATTCTACCAATGTTAGGTAAGCACACCTGGCAGCATACCATTGTTGTCCATAAATAATAGCTTTTACACAACAATGGATTGTGTAACATCACAGATGTTGTGAATGCAGTACATTCAATTATCTATACAATAAGTCCTAGCTGATCCAAGACTTATCAAGTACAGTGACAAGAGACCAACTATGAACTAGACTAACCATGAAATAATCCTTTAAACATAAGGTTAATCCTTCATTTGTGCATGTCACTTCTTTTTCTTTATTGATTTTGTAACACATTTACAATCATAATAGCAACCTCCAGCAATTTTGGTGGAGAAAGACCCCAGACACTTTGAGCGCCACGGGTCAGTTGAAAGACCTTCCCACAGAAAGGCCTAAGTCCAAATTAAGACTCAAACCCATGTGGTGACAGGTTAAGCAGTCGGAGGAGTTCCACAGATCTACAACTAGTACCCATAGCAACAAAACAAAAATAAATGATCTGGCTTCTAAATCTACCTGTATATTAACAAGAACATAGTTTGAAATAAGTAGGAGTAACTAACTCAAGAATTTAATGTAAACAATGCTTACTTTTTAACACCATGCGGTCAGTCACCAAAACACCAATTCTATTTTAAATTGGTACAAAATTCCTTTACAATGTACAAATTTTAAAGGCTTTCTGTATCAAAATGAAATTTTGTTCGAGAAATTACTCCATATTTTCTACAATCAAGCAGAAACAACAACATAATAAAACTAAACAATGAAAAAAATAAGAAAAAAATGTTTGTTTACAGTGTTAAAAGAGAGCATCATGCTTAATTTATAAGATTCATTTACCTGTTCACCTAAACAATATGCCAATTAAGTATGCCAAGCCAGTTACTGTTGTGTTTGCTCTCTTTTTTACATAATGTCTTTTTCGCTTAGTTTTATCCCTTTTACTTTGAAGTAGCTATGATGTTAATACTTTAGCCTTGTGTTTTTCACAATTTTAGTAGTAATGTTGGAATTATCAAAGGACCTTGTCATGTTATTACACTTGTACTTAGAATCATCTATCTAATTATATGGCCATAGCATTAAGAAATATGTCAAGACAACACATGTATATGGTGATATATGGCGACATAATTAAGTGTCTGCCTTTAGAACTATAAGTCACGAATTCGATCCCTGTTAGAGACATGATTTTTCTCTTCCCAGGTTTACTTTATTAAAATAAGTGTTACAATATTGCTAACTGCAAAAGTAACACAGAAATAACAACAGTCATATGTTTATAATAATTACAGTATATTTCTGTGCACAATAAATAACTGATTGTAAATAAATGCAGCTGGATTTAAATATTTCTGCTATTTCTTAACATTAATGATAAAGAAGTAAGAGTCTGTACTGACATGGCTAGATATCTAGGAATTGCTGCAAGTGATAGATATAAGACAAATGTTTGTGAAGAACCACCAGCACACCATGGGTCATATTAAAGCCCCTCACTCATTAATTTTTGCCATAGCTGTGACTCAGTCACATGCAATTACTGTTACAGGTATACGAAATATGTTAAATAACTAGCTAACAACACATGAATGGTTACACCCTTGTATAATCAGAAATGTCAGATGTTCCTACAGTATTGCCCAACTTCCATCAGAACACATGATTGAAAATCGCTGACAAAAGATACGAGATAAACACCAGATTCAAAAATAATTATTGAGTATTTCATTTTAAAAAAATCAACAGATGTTATAAAAAAACACAATGATATCATTTGCGAGACCATGATTATGATAGCTTATGTCATGACAACTTTGGTCTGATCATGACATTAACCTGTCAAAACATGGATTGTGTACATTTTCGTTTGAAGTTTTGATACAGACGGTTCCTAAAACAAACAGCAATTTCATTAATTTACACAGATGTAAATTATGCATGGACAATATTATGTGTTTAAATTCGCAGTCTAATTCTTAACGCAAAATAAAAACGGGGCGTTTTAATGCCTCACACGGATGTATTCGCTTTTGCGACTTAGCCTTGTGATGACGTTGTCATCTATTTTTTCGCACAATTTCACCAAATAAAATGGTACTTACTATTCTGGATTCATTCTAAATGGTATATATGGTCGATATATCTACACAATTTTAACCGTTTTCGAAAATGTCTCTTTATATAATACGTTTCAGTGACAATTTTCACTTTCGAGCACTGCCCTCAAGATCCAATATGGCTTCCTCTTCCGATTACTTTTGTCCGCTAGGGGGATATGTTAATTTTGAAGAATGACGTCACCCACACAACGTGGCCTCACGTGTTTACCCCATTCTCCGGGTCAGCACAGGTAATTTTCGGAAATTTGCAAACGGGTGTCTAATGAAACGGACATGGCATCGCATTAAATGAACAAGCATTAGCGTTGAAGAACATAAGTCATGATACAACTAATAAGTAGAAACAATCAAAGGCTGTGATATACAAATATGCTAAAATTATTGCTAATTCATAATCTTGGCATAAACTCTTGGCAATAAATTCCATTTAAGTAGCAATAAATACCTAGCTTATTTAAAAGGATTTTTCTTTCTTTCTTTTCTTTTCTTTTATTTCTTTTCTTTTCTTTTCTTTTCTTTCTTTCTTCTTTCTTTCTTGTTCCTTTCTTTCTTTCTTTCGGTGGTTGCATTTTTAATTGTCCTACACGAAGAACAAGACAGGGAACTTTTAAAAGACATATACTTTTCCCTTAACTATTATCTGAGTATAGTGGTTGATTTATCGGTCGGCAAATTGTTTTGTTTTTTTCCTTTTTTGGGGCGACTTTCGCCGCCTGTTAAAGGTGGTATCCGAGAGTTTGTCTATATCTAATATATGTAAC